>JASANA010008402.1:0-35977 GCA_030248095.1 Ptycholaimellus sp. GST1_10
ACAGCCTACGCCACGTCCCCGCCTACCCCACCTTCCTGCACGAGCGATTCCAGCGCTGCCTCGACCTCTACCTGGCGCCTAGGAAGATGAAGATGAAGGTTCCTTCAATCTTTCCCATCTCAGGGGCAGACAAAGAAAGGTAAGCTGGTTGCCAGCTGAACGTGGACCCGGCGTCACTGCTGCCGGAGCTGCCGAAGCCCGCCGACCTGCGCCCCTTCCCCACCGTGGAGGGTCTGGAGTTTGTGGGGCACGAGGGCCCGGTTCGCTGTCTGGCGATAGAACCGAGCATCGGCCAGTGGCTTCTCTCCGGTGGACAGGACGCTACTCTGCGTCTTTGGGAGGTCTCTACTCTCTCCATTGCCTGGGCCAGAATGGACCAGTTGAATGATAGGTGAACATGGGTCGATGCATCTACTCCGTTCGAATGGAGGAGGCAGTGCTAGCCGTTGCCTGGAACCCCAATGCCAAGCTTTGTCTGGCTGCCGTGGCCACGTTTGAGCTTTGCCATCTGCGGCTTCAGCTTCTATTATAGGAGCATTGTGTTGAAGTGGGAATGAGGTAGTGATGGTGAATCTGGCGGCAGGGGATCGCAAAGTGGTCGCAGACACCGACGCTTTTCTCAAAGGCCTCCTCAAGGGCATCGAGGACCTCGGTTACAGCACCTTCTTCACTCTCGCACCCCTCTTCACATCAATGATTGCAGAAAATAGCGATTTGGCTAGCTGGAAGAAACGCCAGCTGGTGGGCGGACCCAAGAAGGCGAGTCTCGCCATTCAGCTCCCTCATGTACTTCGCTTTTTGTGCCTCATCCCAGCAGAGGTTTGAATGATGGCAATGGGTTGTGTAGAAGGTAAGCAGCGTAGCGTGGCATCGGGGCGGGGATCACCTGGCCACGGTGAGTCCGGAGGGCGGGGCCAGCGGCTCTGTGCTCATCCACCAACTCTCCACCAACAAGTTTGCCAACCTTGTCTTCTTCCCCTATTTCACTCTGTCTTGAATTGAGGAGCCAGGCTCCGTTCAGCAAGAGCAAGGGTCTGGTGCGCAGTGTCCTCTTCCACCCTAGCCAGCCCTACTTTTACGTCGCCGTTCGACCTTTCCTATTCATTTTAGTCGAGCTAGCGGGAAAGAGCTGCCGAATTTTAGACACAGCGGCATATTCGCGTCTACAACCTGGCCAAACAACAGCTGCTGAAGAAGCTAATGCCCAACTGCCAATCCATCTCCACCATGGCCATACATCCCAAAGGTCACATTCTCGACCACATTCACTCTCCTTCACCTTGTTTGTTCCTAGGCGATCATCTGTTGGTGGGCTCGCACGACTGCAAGATAGCCTGGTTCGACCTCGACCTCAGCACCAAGCCCTACAAAACACTTAGGTTCCCTGAACTCACCTAAACCCAACATTCACAGCAAAACATAATGAGGCTTTGAGGTATCAGAAGGGTGCCATCCGTGGAGTGACCTTCCACCTGCGCTATCCACTCTTTGCTACCTCCTCCGACGACGCTACCACACTCGTCTCGCACGGCCGCGTCTTCACGTTTTACCTAACACCCTCTTTCTGCCCCAAGTGAGGCAGAGGCAGTGATTGATTTGAAGGGATCTGGTGCAGAATCCAGTGATAGTGCCGGTGAAGGTGCTGCGGGGGCACAAGAAGAGCGGGGGCGGACTGGGCGTCCTCGCCGCCGTCTTCCACCCCAGCCAGCCTTGGCTCATCTCCGCCGGCGCCGACGGCTCAATTCGCCTCTTCACCGAATGATCTGCCCTTCTGTCGCCCTTCCACATCCCAAACTCTTTCTTGTTTATCCGAAATGCAGAATAACCTAAGCAGTACCAGAAGCCAAGAGTAGGAGCAGAGAAGGGAAGAAAGTAAAGAGTGATCACAGTATGCTGGCGGCCAAGGCCGGAGGAGCCGAAAGCCGCGCCAACAAAGAATATGCAAGGAACATCTGCAGTATGCAAAGACTATAAGACACTGGGAGTCACAACGATGTGGGGCGAGAGTAAAGGATGTGTGGAGGAACTAAGGCGATGATGAGGTGCAGAGGAGGCTATCGACTGGCCCCGTTGGCCTGTCCTTCTCTGCTCGGCGACCCGTTGTAGCTGCTTCGCTTGGCCTAATACAGGATTCAAGGATTGTCTTTGGCTGAGAATGGGAAGTAGAGGAGAGGGAGACTTTGGCAAGTCTGGGGTCGTGAGGGCGGGGTTGGCTGCGTGGATCGGGCCTCTTCTCCTTCTCCCGCCCGTTCCTGCCCTCCGATTCCCGCTGAGAGTGGTGATGATGCTTGTCGCCCTCAGGGTGATGCTTCCTAAAGCTGGTAGTGTTGGAGGATGAATGTGTCAGGCGTTGCCAAACGATGGGTGGTGCGACTTGTGGTTTGTGGATGAGTGGTGTTGGTCTTGGTGATGATGATGGTGGTGATGGTGGTGGTGCTTTCTGGGGGACTTCAGAGCGGACTTCAGATGAGGCTCCTCCTTTGATCCGACGATCTCCGGAGGTTTCAGATCCTTCTTCTTCTTCAAAAAGAGACATTTATCCCGCCAGCAGATGCAGAAATGAGCAAACCTTTTGAACACGGTAAAGCTTGAGAAGTGTGCTAGCATCCAGGTGCTCGAAAAAGTTGGCCACGAAAAACCACAGGTAGCTCAAATTCAGCAGGCATTATGAGAAATTTTCTTTTTCAAACAGCTGCTTGAAAACCTTGTCCATTTCTCCATGTGTTTCGGCTGTTTCTTGAGGACGTTTTGGATGAGGTAGTCGCTAATATGCTCGCCAATCTGAATTTCAAAAAAATCATCAGCAAAGAAAATAT
Source organism: Ptycholaimellus sp. GST1_10 (assembly GCA_030248095.1). Classification (NCBI taxonomy): domain Eukaryota; kingdom Metazoa; phylum Nematoda; class Chromadorea; order Chromadorida; family Chromadoridae; genus Ptycholaimellus; species Ptycholaimellus sp. GST1_10. Next base: position 2,817 of record JASANA010008402.1, read on the forward strand.
AATTCAGCGAGGGTGATTGAACCTTAATAAGATTGTTGTTGAAGTCGTCGGTGTTTTCTTCCGGGTTCAGGGCTTTCTTGATCGCCTTCTTTATCGGCTTCATTATTTCCACGCACTTCAACCGCTACCCATCTTCCAGATCAAATTAAAAGTGAAAAGAACCTCTTTGAAGTGCTTGGAGTTGGTGTTCTTCATGTCCTTGGCGAACTTTTCGTTGACGCTCAAATTGGTCACAAACTCCTCCGGATCTTCCACTATTTCTACGCTTTTGCTTTTCGCCTCAGCCTAAACTTTTGAAGGGTGAGTGACAAAAAATTTTGAGGTAAAAAAAGATGCCTTTGATATTTTGGGCTCCTTGCGATTGTCCTTGCGAGACTTGCGATCGGATTGATTGGAGGTAGTGGAGGCGGCGGAGTGGGAGGTTGAGGCGTCCGGCTCTCGTTTCCTGCCCCGCCTTCCTTTCTCTTCCTTCTCTCCATTCCCAACGCTCTGGGAAGTCCCCGCTGTTGACTCCTCCACTGCTTCCTTCTTCCGTTTCACCGGCTGCTTGCTGCCGACTTCAAGCAAATCCCTTATCAACACCGCTGCTAATGGAAAGAAATAGGCTGGGCAACATTGTTTGGCGATGAGTCTGAGTAGGTAGTCGGCGCGGGAGACGATGTGGTTGGCCTGTGGCTTCTTCTTCTTGTCCCCGGGCAGTAGTTTCTCCGTCAGACCCAGGTCAGGGTCCATCTGCAAGCCCGCTTTCAATGACATGAAGTCAGAGAGTTGTAAGGCAGGCAGATTGTGCCTTGATGCTGTCCCATGAGCCGTAGCCGTGCTCATAGACGCCTCTGAGCAGGGCGGCGTCGTCGCGCTCCTCCCAGTCGCAGTGCCAGTTGCGGCAGAGCTTGGCGCTGACGGGCAGTTGCCAGTGCCTTCGCTCCCCGGCGGCCTCGGGCAGTAGACCGTACAGAGGCTCCAGGTCCCGCTCCGCCTTCTCCAGCGCCTTCAAGGGGACGTCCAGGCCGGCGAAGCGGAAGCTGGGGCCTTTCTTCCCGCCAGCCTCCTCCCCGCCGCCGTCCGCCAGAGCCTGGCGATAGCTGCGGACGAGGGCCTCCACCAGTTGGCGGATCTCGGCCGTGGAGTGCTCCTCGGCCAGCCCGGCGTCCTCCCCGATGGCCTCCAGACGCTGGTGAGGCCGGGCGAACTTGCGCACCGTTTTCAGGAACCTGGGATGGCGAGCATTGTGGAGATGTGGGAGGGGAGGAGAGTGGTCGGACCGTTTGACTTCGGCCTCGGTGAAGCCGAAGAGGACTTTGCGGGCTTTCTTGCCAGAGATGCGACGGTCGTTCTCCTCGTCCTCTGACTCGGACTCTGAGTCGCTGGCCTTGCCGCGCTTGCCGCGTCCGCGCTTCTTGGTCTTGCTCCACTCCTCGTCGCTCTCCTCCTCCTTCTTCACCTACACCCAGAGTTTATGAGAACTTCCTTCAGCACCAGATATCGAGTACCTCGTTGATTTTGTTGCGCTGTCTAGGCGGAAGGTTGAGCTGTTTCTGAAGGGCGAGGCTTTCCTCCTCCTCCATGCGCTTCCTTTTTGCCTCCGGGATGATGTCCATCCAATCCGGTCCATCCTCACCAGTTCGACCTGAGAGGAGAAGAGAGGTAATGCTGGTGTGTAGAGAGAAAGGGGGTGAACTTTCTTGGGAGTCTCGAGTTTCGAGGCGCTCGCCCTCGTCGATGTCGATGTTGGCGACCTTGAATGCGGAGAGGAGTTCGTCGGCGGCGCTGTCGGCGGAGTCGGCCTCGGTGTCGGCGGTCTCAGCGCGGTTGAGGATGTCGTCGATGTCCACCTCGGGGTCCTGCTCCTCCCCGTCCAGCTCCTTGAAGAGCTCCTGGGCGCCGAACTTGAGGATGCTGGAGAGCTCCTCCTTGTTGAAGGGCTGGGTGTTGGAGGAGCCGCCGACGGCGCCCTTGGCCAGCACCGTCCGCCCCGTCGTATCCATCCGCTGGATCACCAAGTGGTCCAGCACCAACTTCCTCTTCGCCCGCTCCACGATGTCCTCCTCCACCGAGCCCTTCGTCACCAACCGATAGATACGCACCTAGACATCATCCTTTGTGCTTAGACGCCTTCCAGCCTGTATTCCAATGCGAAAGCAACCTGCTTGGTCTGTCCAATGCGATGAGCTCTGCTCATGGCCTGCAGATCGTTCTGGGGGTTCCAGTCGGAGTCGACGATGATGACGGTGTCGGCGGTGTAGAGGTTGAGGCCGAGGCCGCCGGCCTTGGTGGAGAGTAGGAAGGCGAAGTCGTTGCTGTTCGGGTCGTTGAAGTGGTCCATGGCCTGTCGCCGTAGCTCCCCACGCATCGTTCCATCCAGACGCTGCAATTCCTCATGCCTTTGCGGACATGCATCGCAGGGCTTGAGATGATGGTTGCCTGGAAGTGGTACTTCTCGAAGCAGAGGTATTCCTGTAGGAGGTCGAGCATGATGACCATCTGAGAGAAGATAAGCACCCGATGTCCCTTCTCCTTCAGCTGCTTCAGCAGTTTGTGCAGCAGCATCAGCTTCCCAGAAGCTCGGATTAAGCGTTCCTGAAGAATATCGCCATTGCCTTGGATGGCACTGGACTGAATGAGGAAGGACCTCGGAGTACTCGTCGTTCTCGTCGGGAGGCTTGACGAGGAATCCGTGGTTGCAGCACTTCTTCAGCTCCATCATGATGTTCAGCAAGGTGGACTGAGAGCCTTTCTGCACCCCACGGCTCAGCTCCTTGATGTTCTTCGTCAGAATCCACCTTCAATCACAATTCATTTGGCCTTCCAAAAAGAAATTGGAGGAAAGGCAGGAGAATACTTGTAGTACTGCTTCTGAACGGCAGTCATGTCCACGCGTAGGATCTGCTCCGTCTTGGGCGGCAGGCTCTTCTCCACGTCTTTCTTCACTCGCCGCAGCAGGAATGGTTCCAGTTCTCGGTGAATGCTATTGTAGCCTTTCTTCTCCCCTCGACCGTGCCGATAGTCGAAGTCTTCCCAGGATTCGAATCTGCATTTGTCTCCAATCAAGATGAGAAAAGAAGGAGGTAAGGAAACAATTGAGGCATGATGAAGTGAAGGAGAGCCCATAGTTCCTTGAGAGAGTTCTGCAGAGGAGTGCCGGTGATGAGGAGGCGTTGAGCGGAGTTGAATTCGGCGAGCGATCGATAGAGCTGACTCTCGTGGTTCTTCAGTCGGTGAGCCTCATCCACCGCGATCACAGCCCAGTCCATCTAGCAATGCAATGTTCATGAAATTATTCAAATCCACCTTCCTTGTCATACCTGGGAAAGGAAGGCCTTGTCTTTGAGCAAAATTTCGTAAGTGGTAATGCAGGCGTTGAACTTGATTTGACGCGTACCCGCCACGTGCCATTCAAACTGTCGCATCTGCATGCAGCGAGGGTTTTAGGCGGCATAAGAAGAAATAAGGATGAGGAAGAACGATTTCTCTGGACTGAACGTCGCCCAGATAGACGATGGAGTTGAGCTGAGGGGCCCATTGCGCCATCTCCTTGCACCAGGCTGACATGGTGGACAATGGGACGATGAGCAGGAACGGCCCGTACACTCCGTAGCCGTTCACCAGCGTGGACAGAAATGACGCCGCTCAAACACCCATCAGCTATTCTTTGCCTCCAAAGCTTGCGGCTAACTTTGTATCGTCTTGCCCAGCCCCATCTCATCGGCCAGGATGCAGCTGTTGCCTCTGCAGCAGGGGTTGATTGAGGTGATGCAGGAGAGAGGAAGAAGGAAGAGGGGACTTGGCGTAGGCAGCCATGAGCCAGTTGAGGCCGGCCAGCTGGTAGTCCCTGAGGCGGAAGTCCGTGTTGGCCTCCCCCGCCAGAAACTCCGGCTGCTCCTTCAGCACCGAGAACTTGCTGCTCAGCCGAAATCGCTCCGATCCCCGCCCCTCAATCCGCCTCATTCATCATATTTCTCATTCTTCGTCCTTATTTGGCTGGGCAACCTGAGCAAAGCGAGGAATGAGGCGACTTTGGCGACGCTGCTGGAACTCTTGGATGGCGGATGGAAAGCGCTTTTCCACCAGGGCGCCCACCTCCCAGCTGCAGTCGGCGTAGGGCAGCCCTCGCCACTTCACGTAGTACTCCACGCTCTCCTCCTCCTTACCCGCTTGATGAGCTGCAACAGAGCATTCTGGAGATTGCAGGAAAGAGAGGGGAAAGGAGGGGAATACCGACGATGCGCTCGCAAAGTTTGTGACTCTCCATAAGCTCCTCGTTCATGGCCTGCTCGCATTCAAAGTACTCCACGTTGTCCTTGTCCGTGTGACGCTTCCACCGATCGATCTCCTTCGTTCTCTGGATGTAGTTCTCCAGCTTCCGCATACCCTTCACTCCTAATGCCCTTCAATCCCATTTCTTCTCTTTAATCTCCGCTGAAAGTTGGTGGAAAGAATGAACTCTAGGCTGGCCATGCTCTCCCAGGTGTTGTGGAGGTGAGACCAGCCGGTCCACTTGACGAAGAAGTGCCGTTCGCCTTCCTCCTCCGCCGGGTCAAAGTCCGCGTTGGGATCCCCCTTCTCCTCCACGTTGTACACCGTTGTCGGCGGTCCAGTCCCACCTGGTCCGTCAACTCTTGCTTCTACACCAAAATGATTCCTTCCAATGCTGACCTTTGCGCCCCTTGCGATTGGAGAGGATCTTCTCGATGGTTTCAACGTGCTCCTGGGCGGAGGTGCCGGGGAGGTTGCTGTTCTCTTCGTCCCACTCCAGGACGTCGTCGTCGTCGATGTCCTGGTCCGACTCCGCCTCCTTGTAGACCACCTTCTTGTTCGCCGCCCGCCGGGTTGAGAAACGAGCCGCGTCCGAGTCGCCCTCCTCATCGCTCCAGCTGCCCGCCCTCTGCTTCTTCCTTCCACCTCCTTCAATTCCCATCTTTCAAACACTCCCGCTCAAATAGGCTGGGCGGAGGAGGGAGACGTTTGGCAGCTCTCTTGGTGGCCTTGCGGCGACGACGTTTCTCGGAGGCGTCCTCGTACTCACTCTCGCTGGCCTCCTCCTCTTCCTCATCGTCGTCGTCCTCATCGGCGCTGCTCTCGCTCTCGTCTGCCCGCCTCCGCTTCCCTCCTCTCCGACGGCCTCCCCTGCGCCCTCCGCCGCCGCCCGAGTCGGACTCTGAGTCCTCGTTGCCGCGCCCGGGCGCCAGACGTTGGACGCCCTGACGCGCTCGCGTGGAGCGACGCACCTCACCCGCCGCCTCCATCAACTGCAAGTTCATAATTCCTTCTTTAGCTCGGAAGGTGAAAGGCTAAAGGATGACCTCTCGCTTCTGCTGCTTGCTGAGACCGGTTTTGGCCTGACGACTAGGCTTCCGCCGGCGGATCTCCTCCTCACTGCTCTCCGATAGTCGGCGTTCTTCTTCCTCTTCCTCCTCGTCATCTTCCTCCTCCTCGTCTGCAAGGAAGAGGTAGGCATGAACAGAGGCGTTATAGCCGCTACCTTTCTCCTCGGAAGATTCCTCGGCATAGCTGGCATCGGAGTCCTTGCGGGCTTTCTTCACCTGGGGCTCTTCGGATTCGCTGGGCGCCTTCTCCTCCTCCTCTTCGTCGGTGGAGAGGATGCGTCTGGTCTCCTCCTTCCTCTCCTCCTGCTTACTCTCCTCCCACTCCGCTCCTTCCTGACCCACCCATCCATCTATGTCTCTTCTCTTAGGTTTTGCTGGCGAGGTGCCAACGTCCAGTTTCGGTGGGCAGAGGTCGAACTGTGGCGGATCCAATGGGAGAAGCAGATTGGCGGCATCCGTTGAGTTCTCCTTGTCCTTTTCCTCGCACCCACTCTTCTCACCCTCGCTGCAATCACAAACCATGTCCTCACTCTCACCACCATCACTTTGCAAACGGTAATTTGCAAATTAAATTCACAAATATAGCTGTGATGATGAAATTGAGAAGTGTTAAACGAGAAAACTTTGCTATTGAACTCTTGAATTTTAGGTGAAACAAGAAAGGCTGAAATTTGAAAATATTTAAAATAGGACGGGAATGAGCAAACTTTTCATCGGATGAATGCTCGTCTGAGGACTTGGAGTCGGACATTTGAGTTCTACGCCTTCTGCATCCACGCTACACCTATGACCTGCGAAATATGCGAGATATCATTATTAGCGATTGATAAATGACACGGCAACGCTAGGAAAACTTGCAATTTTGGATTGGGGTCTACAACAAAAATATAAGTTCCGCACATGAAAATGACGGAAAAAATGCAAGGATTTCAAATTAACCCTTTTTAGGTCTGGCCAATGGGTTACCTGCGAAATATAAAGCTTTGAAGTTTTTTTCGATCAATCAGAAAGGTCTGTTAGGCAAAACATATTGCTAGAAAAAATAGAACATGTTTCAAGGGATTCAAAAATAACTTTTATGTCCATTGAAATTATTTCTAGAGACCTCAAAGAATATATGAACTGTTTTTAACAATTTAACATTGCACAACGATATGACTTGAAAATTTTACAAAAACATCTATGCCAAATTGGCATTGTTCTGAAATCAACCAAGGCGTTGCTGCATAATTGATACAACATTTGAATTTTCAAACCTAAGGTTAGAAAGCACTAAAATCATAAACTCAAAAGTTTGGTTGCATAATCTTTCATGCGAAGACTCAAAGACACCTTACCGAATCAAAATCTGTGCTCCAGCTAAACCCAATTAAAAAATCGCGCTGTGTCCAAAAAGTTTTCAAAATTTTGAAAAAAGGATTGATTCAAATCTTTTTTATGAAATTACTGCTCAAACATTAAAGATTTAGTCCAAATTCTAAAAATTCATTTGCCTCGAAATCTAGCGATGATTACACTAAGACAAGGGAAGAATATAAGACAGTTTATTTAGGCCAGCATAAGAAAATTTGGAAGATGGAGGATGGTGGTCAGAAAGCAGACGTGGGTTGGTTGGATGTCTGTGTGTGTGCGTATGTGCAGAGCGCAAGAGAGGCTCGCACTCCACCCAGGCCTCTCTCCCCTTCTCTCTCAGCACTGCCCTCTACCTTCCCCCACCCTCTGTACGCTGCCATCTTGATTTGCTTGACTGCCCTTCATACCGCCATTTCTGAAATGCTTTTCTTGCTCATTATGCAAAGCTTTCCCTCTCCGCCGTAGTTCAATTGAATTTCTAATCCACGTTTTTTATAATACTCGATAAATACGGTGTATCGAAAAGCTTAGCAGGCCTGGGTTAGGTGATGCAAGAATGCCCCATGGCCGGTGTACTATTGGGCATTGGCCACGTTGAAAGGCCATATACGGTGGCTTGGAGAGGAATTTGCAGTATCCTGTTGTAGTTTGTAGAAAGAGAGGAAAAGCCGGTTTCATGGGTAGAACCGAGGCGCAGTGGCAAAGGCACAAAAGAGGCAAAATCATCCGGTGCACGATAGGAAAACGCTCACCCAATCACTCAGACGCATTCTGTCAATAAATATAACAATTTTTGGGATGCCAGCTATTGCCAAGAGCAAAGAATTGGATAATACGGATACCCAGGGAAGGTTCACATCCTATTGTTGGCGCATAAAACCGAGGGGTCAAATTTGTCGGAGAGAGAAGCAAAGAAGGATATGAATGGCCTAGAAACCCATGTGATGCAAATCGCAGGGAACAGCGGGTAAAAGTAGGCAGGTGTGAGTGGCAAAGTGGGCCGCAAATCCTCTCGATAAGAACAAGAAACAAAGGCGAGAGAATCTTTGCTCAAACTCTGCCAAGCCGGGAGGGTGAATGCAGCGATACGAGGAAGGTGTGGGAGGAATGTGGGCCATGAGCTGATCTCATTCTGAAGTTAGATAGCGCAATAAAATCCTACAGAAGCTTGAGAACATTGTGTTGTGTTGAAGTGGGGGGTCTGTTTTTAGTCCAGACAAGTTGGAATTAGAGCTCCTTCTTGGTCTTCTTCTTCTTGCCGTTTCGGTCCCAGCCCTGCAGTAAGGAGTTACGTTTGTGACTGGTTGTGGAAGAAAAAGTGGGGAAAAAACCTTGAGCTCATCAGTGGCCTCCCGAGCGATGTACTTGACGAAGTCGTCGAGGCTGCGTCCGCCCTGGTACTGACGCGGGGCCTGGCCACCCTTGGGGACCCAGAAGAGGGTGGGGAAGCCGGAGACAGAGTAGCCGGGCGGGACGTCGTTGGCTGTCGCATCCATCTTCGCGATCACCACCGACTCTTTCTCCATCTTCAATCCAGCAAACATTCCCACACTCCTCATCAAGGCATTGGATGTGGAGGACCTTTTCAGCCAGTTCATCGTAGACAGGGGCCAGGCTCTTGCAGTGACCGCACCAGGGGGCGTAGAACTCCACCAGAGCATCCTGGCTGCCGTCCACGATGTCGTCGAAGTTCTTCGCCACCAGGACCTCAAGCAGACAGTCTGGAGGCTGCTGATTGATGAGTGGAGGAGGGGGAGGAGAGGACCTTGGTGGGGGAGGTCTGCTCGGGCACCGGCTCCGACTTCATGTGCCGCTCCACCTTCCCGTCCACCACGTCCTGGGCGAACTGCTTCAGGTTCTCTACGCTGTAAACAGAAGGAGGATTCCGAGGCTATGCTGAGGCGGGGAGTGGAGAGAAAGAGAACCTGAATTCCTTGTCTGACATGGGGAGTTTCTCGCCGGCGGCGCCGTGGGCGGCCACGACGGGCTTCTTCCCGTCCGCCTCCGAGAGGCCGTACTCGCTCAGCTCCTGCGCGAAGTCGCTGCTGCTCGACACCGCGAAGGTCAGCTTCCGCTTGAACTCCTTCGCCACTGCAAAAGTGGATAGTGTGAACGCTGGAAAGTTAGTAGGTGGAGGGGAAGGAGGAACCCTTGAGGACGCGATTGCGCCAGTAGTTGGTGCCCTTGGGGTCCTTGACGTAGTCGACGTTGTAGTAGACGACGACGAGGGGTTTGGAGAAGGAGGCGATGTTGTCCATGGAGCGAACGCCGCAGAGGCCCTGCATCTCCGTCTCCAGGAACTTCTTGATCTTGTCCGTGTCGTAGTTCCCGTCGTAGCGGGTGGTGGGCTCCTCGAACTTGTTGGCCAGACGAGGCGGCTGGAAGATCACGATGTCGCTGCAAATCGGATTCAACTTGGATTGTTAGACCAAGCAAAAAGATTACTCAGAGAAGTCGTATTTGTCGAGGATGGCCTTGTTGGTGGTGTGGGCGAATCGGTAGCGATCGCGCTCGGTGTCGGCGACCTTCTGGAAGCTGTCCTTCAGCTTGCTCTCCTCGGCGAAGAAGCCGACGACGGAGTGCTCCTCGTTGCCGATGAACTTCTCCAGATCCGCCAGGGAGTTGAGCTCCTTGGAGGAGGGGCCGACTTGGCCGCGCATGAACTTCACGATCCCGTCCGCCTCCCGCGGGCCCTCGTAGTCCGACGACAGCTCCCCGTTGCGGAAGATCTTCAGCGTCGGGAACCCGCTCACGCCAAACTTGTCGCAGGTTGCCTTGTCCGATGTGCAGTCCACCTATCGATTCAAGAGTTTCTTGGGTGAAAAGGGGGATGGGGATGAGTAGAGGAGGCAACCTTGCCGAGGGCGACTGGGGGATCATTGTCCTTCAGTTTTGTAGCCGCCTTCTCATATTCCGGAGCCAATCGTTTGCAGTGTCTTCAAACCTGATTTTTGTAAAAACTCCAAGCAATTAAAATAGTTGCTCCTACCCGCACCAGGGAGCGTAGAATTCCATCAGTATGATTTCATGGTCTGTAAAATGGTCAGATATTTCAGACGTTGGAGGCAAAAGTATTGAGGAGGTGAAGAAGAGATAAGAGGAGACTGGGGGGAACCTTTGATGGAGTCTTCAAAGGTGGCGTCGGTGAGGTCGAGGACGTCACTGGCAAGGCCGATAGCAATAGCGCTGCAGAGCGCCAGGAGCTTGAGCATGGCGGTCAGTCTCTGGAGCGATTGGGGAGGAAGTTTCTTGAAGACTGATCTGGCTGGCCTGGGTCTGGGCTCCCGTTTCTTTCCCTGCCTCGTCAGCACTCAGCCGTCGACCAATCCGCAGCGGCCAACGCAATGCCCCCTCGCCCCCCTCTCCCCCACTCGCCTTTCCCACCGCTCCCACACAGCGACCTCTAGCGGAGAGCTGGTCCAGCGATCTGTGCTGAAACGATTGCTAAACTGCGGCCCAGGGGGGTTGGGAGGGATGAGGCATGAGGGGGTGTGGGGGTGTAGGTGGTGGGTAGGTATGTGAGTGTGTGTCTGTGATAGGCAGGCAGGCTGCACCGCCTCGTCATCTGATTAGGCCACAACTGGACAGCAGGGCTGAAGAGAAGAATGTCCGACGATGAAAGCTCAGCGCCCAGCATGAACATCAACGTCAAGTCCACCAAGGAAACCTTCGCCATCACCATTCCTCAAAATGCCAGCGTTCTCAAGGTCTTGCTTTTGGCAGTGCACTTAGGAGGAGAATGAGCTAAGGGCTAAGAATTGCTAGGTAAAAGAAGTGGTGTCGGAGAAGTGCGGCCATCCCGTTGCCAACGTCTGCCTCATATTCTCGGGCAAAATACTCAAGGACCATGAGGAAATCACCACTCATGGTTACACCCAATGCCGCATCTTTTTCCACTCGTCCCGAAGAATACCATTTTAGGCGTCAAAGAAGGCCTCACCGTCCATCTGGTTATAAGGGCCCCGAAGGTGACAATTCTGCTTAGCTAAGAGAGGCAAGTAATTTGTTGATGAACTGCAGCCGGCTTCTGGAGCCTCTTCATCTGCCACTTCCCCGCCTCCAACCACTGCGGCTCCGGTTCAACTATTAACAGTAGCTTTACTTTGTTTCCAGTATGAATTTTGAGACCGGGCCACCACCTGCGGGCAATCCGATGGGCGGCATTTTTGCTGGCGGCAGCATGGAGGACATGCAGCGCCAGGTGCCATCGGAATCATCCTCTTCACCGCATTTCCAACACTGCCTATTTTGAGATGATGGGGAACCCTGACATGATGAGGCAGATGATGCAGAACCCACTGATGCAGTCCATGCTCAACAACCCCGACCTCCTCCGCAACATCATGACCAGCAACCCTCAGATACAACGCATCATTGAAGTTTCCCTTTGCTTACGTCATCACCCTGAGCCCTCCGCCATCAGCGTCGATTGCAGCGGAATCCGGAAGTAGGTCACCTGCTGAACGACCCGGCGTTGATGCGGCAGACGATGGAGATGATGTCGAACCCGACGATGTTCCAGGAGATGATGCGCAACCACGACCGCGCCGTCCACAACCTGGAGGGCCTCCCCGGCGGCATGGCCGCCCTCCAACGCCTCTACCAGGAGGTCGCCGACCCCATGATGGACGCCGCCTCCGCCAACAACGCCAACCCCTTCGCCTCCCTCGTGGACGCCAACAACACCCGCTCCACCTCCACCAACGCCGGCAACCTCAACTCGCAGGCCCTCCCCAATCCCTGGCAGCCTCCACCGCCCAATCGCACCAGCACACCCTCCGCCAATCCTCCCACCCATGCCCAGCCCGGCCAACCCGCGGCCAGCCCACTCGGAGCGCTCTTCGGTGGCGCCGACGCCGGGGGGCTGAACGCGGCCCTGGCCCAGATGATGACCTCCAATCCTCAGCTGCTCCAGGCCAGCCTCGCCAACCACCCCATGCTCGCCAGCATGCCCCCCAACGTCCGCCAGGAAATGCAGCGCATCATGGCCGACCCCGCCACCATCGCCGCCTTCGCCAACCCCAACGTCATACAGGCATTCCAGCAGATACAGCAAGGTCTCTTCTGCCACCCTTGCCCTCTGGCGCACCCCGGACATCCACCTTCCCTTGAAAGGAATGGAGACGCTGAGGCGAGAGGCGCCGCAGTTGGTGTCCGGGATGGGGATGCCGATGGGGATGCCCATGGCCCCGCCCAGTGCCCCGGCTACGGCGGAGAGGACGGGGGGAGAGGTGGGCGGTGGAGGAGGTGGCGGTGGTCTAGGAGGAGGTGGCGTGGGGGCCCCTGGCGGCGTCAACCAGGCCCAACTCGCCCAGCTCATGGCCGGCATGTTCGGCAATATGGCCGTCACCCCCCAGGTTCCATCACCTTCCCCAGCAGAGAGAGGAAGAAGAAAAGGCTGAATTGAGAATGGCTCACCCCCTGAGGAACGTTTCCGAGCACAGTTGGAACAGCTGGCCGGCATGGGATTCGTCAATCGTGAGGCCAACATTCGCGGTCCTTCTTCTCTCCACCCTTATGCTCCTGCATCCGCCCATTTCACCCGCATTGCAGCTCTGACGGCAACCTTCGGAGACGTGACGGCCGCTATTGAGCGTCTTCTCAACGGAGGAAGCTAATTCACTATTCTCTAATTCTCTATTCGCCCTATTTACTCGCCTTTTTGCTTCCTAAACAAGAGAAATGAACTGCTGGATTGTGCAGCGCCCATGTGATTGCGTTCAGTTATGCTCTAATAGAAATTCTCAATGACAAAATCTGCGCCTCAATTCTGGTTGGCTGTTAACTTGAGAATGGCAAAAAAAATTGTTTTGAGAATGTGAAAAACTACATTTGGATTTCGATCACTCACTCAAAACAAGGTAACATTAGGTGTCGCCGATAGGCTCATTTAGCAAAGAAAGAAGAGGCAAGAAATGAAGATGCGTGGAGTCTTAGTATAAGCAGTCTCCAACGACGGCGAGAGTGAAGTTAACATGATATTATCAAAAAGTCGGGTATTCGATACGAGTCAAAATTATTTTTATAAAACCATCAATCAGGATGGAAATATACTGCAACATTGGAAAACGACAAAATTTCTTATGGAAATGTCCACAACCGAATGTATTGGCGCGGAAAGGACAATGGCTAAATATGGCTGCAAACTCCCATCATCCCCACACAGTGGCGGATATTGGGGGGGAAAGGGGGGAAGTTTCCCCCCCCCCGAAATCATTTCGGGGGGGGGGGGGACCCCCCCCCCCGAAATTATCAGGAAGGGAGGAAATTTTATCCCTTTAGGTGGAAAAAATAAAAAAAATTTTCGCGCGCTTCGCGCGCAGAGACAGTAGACATTAGATTTATCATTTTCTTTGGTGATTTCTTGATTTTATGGACTATGGTTGTTGAAAAATTGTGCGCTGCGCGCAGAAATTGAAAAAATGTGTCAAATTTACCTAATTTTTCAGTCTAATTTTGGCAGTCTGGCTGCTCATTTAAAAAAAAATTTCCTACGCGCTTCGCGCGCAGACAAAAACTATTGCCAAAAGAATTTTCGTAACTTTCCCCCCCCCCCCGAAATTGAACAGAATATCCGCGCCTGTCCCCACATCCCATCACAGCGTCAACGCTTGCTTTCAGTTTGCAATTTTATTTCTTTCGTTTTTATAATAACTATAATATTATATAATCAGTATTATAATAACTAAACTTAAGTAATTATTAAGCCCTAGGGTCCTAATTTTTTTGCGCGGCCGAAGGCCGCCTGCCGCGAAGGGCAGGGCAGTCAGAGCTCCGTAGGCCGGAGGGCATGGGTGCGGAGGCCCCGGAGCGAGCCTAGCATGCGAGCATGCTAGGCGAAGCGTAGGGGCCGTAGCACCCGTGCCCGGAGGCCGGAGGAGCTCTGGCGCCCTGCCCGAAGCGGCGGGCGGCCAAGGCCAGCTTAAGCAGTTACCCCATTTTTGCGTCCGTCTGTCCGCATATATATATATCTATATATATATATGTGTGTGTCCCAGACCCGTACTCCGCGGTTTTTCAACAAAATTGGCTGATTTTTTGCATGAAGGTCCGCCTAGGCGGTGCCTCGGGACCATTTTTGGTGCTTGGCGTAATTTTTTGAATTTCGCCCAAACTCATTTTTTGATGTTTCAAAATACGAAAAATTATAAATCATTGGTTTTTCAATGAAATGAGCTGAATTTTGGCAGGTACGTCCGTCTAAGTTACATTTCAGAGATGGCAAAAGGAATTTTTGAAATATTTATTATTTCTTGATTTATAGTCAAAAAACCAAAATCTTGATGTTTCAAAAATTTGAACATGCATAAAACCATGGTTTTTCATAAATCAGTTGAGTTTGGCATATACCCCTGTCGTGGTGATATCTTGAACTGCTTTAAGGAATTTTGAAAATTTTTATTATTTCCTGATTTATGAACAAAAACCTAAAACGTGATGTTTCAAAAATTCACATCCATAAATCCAGTGTTTTTCAATGAAATCTGTTTCTGGAGAGCAGTAGGAGGTGTTTGTTGAGGCGGTACCTTGAAGCTGTTAAAAGGGATTTGTGAAGAATATTTATTATATGTCGATGTATGGCCAAAAACCTTAAATCTTGATGTTTCAAAAATTTGAACAATCATAAATTTTGAAAAAATATTTGAACAAGCATAAATTCACTGGTTATTATGGTCAGCCGTATCACTGGATTAGAAGGCATAGCATTTGGAAAATTTAGCAACGAAGCATGAGCTTATTACTTAGTAAAAGGCCGCGCATCTTGGCAACAGCCGAGAATACCTTGTTAGTTAAACCAGACTTGTTTTTCAATCGTAGGGTTTCAATAGCTTTGAAACACTGGCTAGTGGCTGGGGTATTAGTGGGGTCTGAAAGCACTTAGGTGTTAGTAAGCTGTTATTTGATTCTCACCAGGCTCATTTTTTTTGAAACGGTATTGTTATTGGTATTGGACATGTAAAAAAGACCGAGATCATTATATACCGTGCTTGAATTCTAAGATGCTCAGGTTGGAATTTCATTCGACGCAAAATAAACAGCAGTACATCAGACTAAGATTAGTTCTTACTAATGCCTTTCACATTCATATTTCTCAAGGCAAACCTTGTCTAAATTTTTCAGGTAGGGTGGTAATTGATTGTAAAATGCGGATGTGCTATTTCCAGTGTGCGTAGCAAGAGGAAGTAGGAGTGAAGTGGCGGTGGGGGGTGTGGTGATGGGGTGGGGAGGATGGGGGTGGGGATGTTGTGGGAGGTGAGGGGGGTGAGAGTGTGTTGTGCGTTCATGTGGGGGCTTTGAGGTGGGCGGGCGTGCAGAGACGGGGCTTGTTGGTGCTGGTGCGGAGAGGTGGTGGATGGGGGTGGGTGGGGCCTTCTTCGGAGGTCGCGGCGTTCATTCTAGATTCGCTTCTCATCTATGCAGACTGGATGTGGGCAGTGGGAGAGTGTAGGGAGGTGTGTGGTGGCCTCTTTTGTGGAGGGAGCTGGAGATGTCCCCACTCTCAGCCGCTTTCTTTGCCGCACCCCGCACTCAGTCACGCCCTCCCACACCCCCATCTCCTCCCTCCACACATTCTTACCACCCAATCTAAGTCTTCGCTCTATATCCATTTTCTTTTTGATTTAGCCTATGAATACGTTGAATATGTGTTTTTGATAATTTATCGAGAATGGATTGTCGAGAAAGAAGGAGGGAGTGGATAAAAAAGCGGGCGAGATATTGGCGGGTGTGTGAAAGAAGTGAGGGAGTTCGTGTGTTTGAGGCGTGGGCGGTGGGTGCGTACCCGGCCACTGACTAATCGGACAGGCGTGCCACTCACTTTGCCTCACCGAACCATGACTTCTCCTCCTCAACTCGTCTCTTTTTTACGTCCTTTGCTCAAAAAGTGGGACATTTTGCAGCTAAAGTGCAATGTCAGTACATTACGGAGAAGTAGGGCGACATCCACCCGCAGATGATTGGGCCGCCAATCACTACGGAGATCCTGTCTACGCTTCTCATCATGGTCCTGCTCTACTTGTCTTCATTTTCCAAAAGTAATCGATGCGGTTTCAGGAGCTGCTGGAATGCACGAGGAGCTGATCGGAGGCATTGGCGATCCGTATGCCGGGAACGGCTACGGTGACACCATACATGGTTAGCCATCAAAGCCTTTGACTAAGACCATGTTTAGTCTAGGCCTAAGAGCCGTGCTTTTCCTGGGCTCATAGAGTTGATGGCTGCGCGCTTGTTGCGACAATTGAAAGCGAAGCGAGCGAAGGCCAAACTTGCAGACATCAACGACGCCTACAATGCCAGCAGGGCTCAGCGCATACGCGCCGCCATGTTCCCCGAGACCATGCAGGAGGGCGCCGATACTGGACATCGAGTTCCTCCTCTCACTCCCTCCTCACTTATAGTTCCATCCATTCTGCTGTTGAAGGTGGACCTGGGCCAAGGCTCGAATGTGAGCCGGCTGGCGGACGGCTCGCAGCTGATGAAGACGGCGGTGGTGAACATCATCAACTACCAGGACGACGCGGACCTCGCCACCCGTGCCCTCCCGGAACTCATCCGCCTCCTCGCCGACCCCGACCACACCGTCGCCGCTCACGCCGCCAACATCATCCACGACATGAGCAAGAAGGAGGCCTCCCTTCGCGCCATGCTCGCTTTCCCCGACCTTCCCGCCGCCCTCCTACACGCCCTACAGCGCAACGGCGACGAAGCCACTCAGCTTCACGCCGCCGCCATCCTTCACCAGCTCAGTCGACATGAGCCCGGCCTCTTGGCCATCTTCCGGTCTTCTTCTATCTTTGGCCCTTTCTCTTTAACCTTCATCTCATGCTGTGTTGGTTTGAGGAGCGGTGGCATAGCAGCGTTGCTGGCGATGCTGGAGCGCCGACCCGGTGGGCTGTCTCACGCTGCCAACCTCATCTCCCCAGGGGGCCGTGGGGGCTGTCAGGGCGGAGGGCGGCGCCGCCAAGATGGCCAACGTATCGGCCGTAACCTCGGCCGCAAAACTGACAAGTTCCTTGCTGTCCTTATCGACTGCCTCAAATTCCTCGCCTACAAACACCCCGACTCCAAGGCATTCTTAGCTTCTTTCTTGGTATTTGTCTCTCGCAATGAGGGAGGATGACATTGACAGATGCGAATGCTGGCATCAGGGACGCCGGGTAAGCTGGTGCAAATCCTGCGCGCATCGCAGTACGAAAAGCTGCTCTGGACCACTTCTCGCCTCCTCAAAGTCCTCTCCGTCTGCCCCCAGAGCAAAGTACTTTTTTGTTTCTTCCTAAGCTACATCAAGCGCGGGGGTGGCGGCTAAAAGTACCCTGGCTAAAAGTACCCCGGCTAAAAGTACCCCGGCGAAAAGTACCCACGGCGAAAAGTACCCACGGCTAAAAGTACCCACAGCTAAAAGTACCCATGGCTAAAAGCACCCCGGCGAAAAGTACCCATTGCGTTTTTTTGCTTATTTTTTGGGATTTTCGCCTAGGATACATTTTTAAGGTTGTTTTCATACTAAGTCATATCAATCAAGACTATTTTTATTGAATGATTTATCCAAAATGTTCATCTTAGTTCACTACCATTGGTAATGAAGAAATTTTCTAGTTCACTTTTGTTTTATTTTAATTTCATTTCTTTATCTAAAAACGGCATTTTCTCTTTTTATTGATTTAAACGATGCCATATGCCAAATTTTTGTACAATATTACCTGAACAAACGAACTTCAAATATAAAATTGGCGAAACTGGGAGGAACCATCTTGTAATTTTAATTCACTCAGCTCCAGATAATTATTACTTGCTTTTTGAAAAATGAAATTAAAGATAATTTTAATGGAAAACTATAGCTAAACCAATTGGGGATGCAGTATCTAGAAAAAGTACCCAAAGAAAACAAGGCCCATTAAAAAATGAAAAAATTGTGATGGGTACTTTTCGCCGGGGTACTTTTAGCCATGGGTACTTTTAGCCGTGGGTACTTTTCGCCGTGGGTACTTTTCGCCGTGGGTACTTTTAGCCGTGGGTACTTTTAGCCGTGGGTACTTTTCGCCGGGGTACTTTTAGCCGGGGTACTTTTAGCCAGGGTACTTTTAGTCTAGAATCCAAGCGCGGTCTGATTGATAGAAAATTTTGTTCATGTGAATGCTATAATTCGCAAGATGTGGATGGATGGTAATTGGTAGGTGGCAATTGTGGAGGCGGGCGGTATGCAAGCGTTGGAGATGCACCTGCGTGGTCCCTCGCCACGCCTGGTGAACGCCAGCCTGCTGACCATCCGTAACCTGAGCGATGCGGCGACGAAGGAGGAGAACGTGGAGCAGCTCCTCGACTCACTCCTCGCCCATCTCTCCAGCACCGATCTCGAGGCCGTCGCTCTCGCCGCCGGCACCCTCTCAAACCTTTCCTGCAACAACCAGCGCAACAAGGTCCCCCCTCTTTCTTCTCTCCCTCTGCTCTTCTGCCCACTAAAGAGGATTGTGCCAGGTCTACGTCTGCCAGAAGGGAGGCATCTCAGTCCTACTGCGAACTTTGCACACGCACGTGAACAGTGTGGACATCTCGGAGCCGGCACTCTGCACCCTTCGCCACCTCACCATCCGTCACCCCCACGCCGAGTCTGCCCAGAACGACGTACGCCATCACCAGGGTACTCCTTCTTAGCAAGCCTGTTAAGGGAGAGTCTAGAAAATAAATGTGGGACAGGGATACCGCTGGTGGTGCACTTCCTGCGCACCAATCGCCTGCCGCTCATGAAGGCAGTGCTGGGGCTGGTCAAGAACCTCGTCAACAATCCCGCCAACCGTGGCCCCATTCGAGACTGTGAGGTTGTCCAACTCGCTGCCGCCGCTCTGCAAAACTCATTCATGGCTCTCCACGAAGCCCAGATGGCTCGACAGGTTCACTGCCCCCTCCTCACCTGCTTTGAGGTTAAGCTATGAAGGGTAGTCCCATTTAGGAGCCGCCAGTGCAAGAGGGCGTGTCCGTGGGGGAAATCGTGGAAGCGGCGGCCTCCGCTCTGCAGAGTCTGGCCAAGGATGACCCAGTAACTCGGGCCACTCTCCTCCGCCTCCCACTACTGCCCATCCTTGTCAACCTCCTCGCCTCCGACCATGACGGCATCCTTCGGTCGGCCCATCAACCCTCTGTCGCTGCTTCCATCACCCCATCTGCCGCATATGCAGGGGCGTGAGTGGGCTGTTGTGCGAGCTGTCTGGGGAGAAGGAAGGAGCGCTGGCGTTGGAAAGAGAGGGCGCAGTGCCGCCACTCACGGAGCTGATGCACAGCAAGAACACGCACATCAATACCTACGCCGCCGGCGCCCTCTTCAACATCAACAAGGACAAGCCCGGGGACTACGGGAGTCGGCTGGACCAGGAGATCAGCGCCGCCCTCTGCCGCGACGACTCCGGCGGACCCTGGACCACTGACGCCATCAGCGACATGCACTCCCTTCCCGACGACCCCGCCTACTCCGATATGGTCTACAACTATGGTTACTTCCTTGCCTACTCTGACTCATTTCTCAACTCATTTCAATCAAAGTTTTGAAATCAAATTGTCCATTTCAAGGTTATTCTATCAAATGATATGAACAATGTTGGAAGAAAAAAGAATAATGTGTTTAGCAACGCATGATCCGACGGGAATGGAAGGCTCGCCTGGTGGAGGGCGTCTGAATTCCTCCTATCAACCCTCGTCCAACGCATCGCACGGTCCTCCTGGCGGATGGTTCGATACCGACCTATGACCTCCCTCATAAATTACCCTCATTTTACCTACCCCGCCTCATCCAGTCTGCATAGATGAGAGGATCTAGATGCGCCGCGACCTCGAGGGCCCCCCCCCCCCTCCCCTCTACGCCGCCTGCTCTGTCTTGGCCGCCCGCCCCCTCAGCCCCCACATGTACGCCTACACCTCTCCCCCCCTCCCTCCCACCTCCCCTCCCCCTCCTCCCCTCCCCTTCCCCCCCCCTCCTCCCTTCCTCCTACTTCCTCTTGCTACGCACACTGGATAGCACTCTGCTTTTTAAATCATTACCACCTATGAAATTTAGAATGGTTTGTTTGAGAATATGATGTGAAGGGATTAGTAGAATATTCTTAGTCTGTTGTATTGTGTTTATTTTGGTCGATGTTCACTGGATCTTAGAATTAGATGGTATATATGTCTCGTCTTTTTTAATGTCAATATAATAAAATATTGTTTAAAAAAAATGTGTTGGTGAGAATAATATAGTTATACACTAGTGTTTCGCCCCACGCCCCCCAGCCACTAGCAGTGTTTCAAGTATTGAACTCTATGATTGAAAGTCTGGTTTATAAGGTTTTCTCGCTGTTGCGTGCGCGGCCTTTTATAGTATAGCTCTGCTTCGTTGTATTTTTCATGTATGCCTTCTAATCAGTGTAGGCTGCATAATAAGTGTTTTATGTTTGTTCTATTTTTTCAATTTATGTTTGTTCTTTTTTGTAGTTTTTAGGTTTTTGGCCTACATTGAATATAATATATTCTTCCATCTCTTTTAAGCTTCGGTACCGCCTCACCCTCTACTGCTCTCACAAGTTTCATTGATGGTTTTATGGTTGTTTGTATTTTTGCATCTGTTTTTATGTTTTTGTTTATAGGATAATAATTTTAATTCTTAGAGTTTAAGTATCCAAAGGGGGTACCAATCTGTTTTTATTGATGGTTTTATGTTGTTCTTTTTTGATATTTAGTTTTTTTGGTTTTTTGTATATAGATAATATATTTATTCTTTTTGCCATCTCTGTGTAATTAGGCGTACTGAATTGTAATTTTATTGAATCATTTATAATTTTTCGTATTTTGAATAAATTGGTTTTGGGGAATTAATTACCAGCAAATGGTCGGGCACCGCTAGGCGGACCTTCTGAAATGTAATTTTGTTGAGGGAGTATGGGTCTGGGAAATATATATATAGTATATATATATGGGGGGATGGGGTTGTTAGTGGCCTCTGCCCGCTGCTTCGGGCGCGCGCGCCCTCCGCCTCGGGCCGGGTGCTACCGGCCATTCGCTAGTGCTTCGTGTAGGCTACTCGGGGGCCTCCGCCCCTGCCCTCGGCTAGGCTCTGCTGCCCTGCTTCGCGGGCGGCCTTCGGCGGAATTAGGTAGGGCTTAATTATTAAGTTTAGTTATGAAACTGATTATATAATATTATAGTTATTATAAAGAAAGAAATAAAATTGATGAGAGGTTGGTGTGATGGGATGTGGGGGGGGGATATTTTGTTCTATTTTGGGGGGGGGAAAGTTATGAAATTTTTTTGGTATAGTTTTTCTCTGGGGGGGTAGGATTTTTTTTTTAAATGGGGTGTTAGTGTTAGGTTTTGTTTTTTTCTTTCTGCGCGCAGCGCAAATTTTCAACAACAAGTAAAAAAAAATAAAAAAAAAAAAAAGACCCCCAAAACCCCCCCAAATCACCCCCCCCCCCCCCCCCCCCAAACCAAAAAACAAAAAAAACAAACCACCATCCTCATTTCTTGGCTCTTCTTTCTTTGCTAAAGGAGCCTATCGGCGAGAGCTAATATTACTTTGTTTTGAGTGAGTGATCGAAATCCAAATGTAGTTTTTCCCATTCTCAAAACAATTATTTTTGCCATTCTCAAGTTAACAGCAAACCAGAATTGAGGCGCAGATAATTTTCATTGAGGATTTCTATTAGAGCATAACTGAACGCAATCACATGGGCGGTGCACAATCCAGCAGTTCATTTCTCTTGTTTAGGAAGCAAAAAGGCGAGTAAATAGGGCGAACAGAGAATTAGTGAATTAGCTTCCTCCGTTGAGAAGACGCTCAATAGCGGCCGTCACGTCTCCGAAGGTTGCCGTCAGAGCTGCAATGCGGGTGAAATGGGCGGATGCGGAATAAGGGTGGAGAGAATGAGGACCGCGAATGTTGGCCTCACGATTGACGAATCCCATGCCGGCCAGCTGCTCCAACTGTGCTCGGAAGCGTTCCTCGGGGGGTGAGCCATTCTCAAATCAGCCTTTTCTTCTTCCTCTCTCTCTGCTGGGGAAGAAGGTGATGGAACCTGGGGGGTGACGGCCATATTGCCGAACATGCCGGCCATGAGCTGGGCAAGTTGGGCCTGGTTGACGCCGCCAGGGGCCCCCACGCCACCTCCTCCTACACCACCGCCACCTCCTCCACCGCCCACCTCTCCCCCAGTCCTCTCCGCCGTGGCCGGGGCACTGGTCGGGGCCATGGGCATCATCGGCATCCCCATCCCGGACACCAACTGCGGCGCCTCTCGCCTCAGCGTCTCCATCCCTTCAAGGAGGGGTCTGTCAGGGGTGCGCCAGAGAGCAAGGGGGCAGGGAGAAACCTTGCTGTATCTGCTGGAATGCCTGTATGACGTTGGGGTTGGCGAAGGCGGCGATGGTGGCGGGGTCGGCCATGATGCGCTGCATTTCCTGGCGGACGTTGGGGGGCATGCTGGCGAGCATGGGATGGTTGGCGAGGCTGGCCTGGAGCAGCTGAGGATTGGAGGTCATCATCTGGGCCAGCGCCGCGTTCAGCCCCCCGGCCTCCGCACCGCCGAAGAGGGCTGCGAGTGGGTTGGCCGCCGTTTGGCCGGGCTGGGCGGTGGGAGGATTGTTGGAGGGTGTGCTGGTGCGATTGGGCGGGGGAGGCTGCCAGGGGTTGGGGAGGGCCTGTGAGTTGAGGTTGCCGGCGTTGGTGGAGGTGGAGCGGGTGTTGTTGCCGTCCACGAGGGAGGCGAAGGGATTGGCGTTGTTGGCGGAGGCGGCGTCCATCATGGGGTCGGCGACCTCCTGGTAGAGGCGTTGCAGGGCGGCCATGCCGCCGGGGAGGCCCTCGAGGTTGTGGACGGCGCGGTCGTGGTTGCGCATCATCTCCTGGAACATCGTCGGGTTCGACATCATCTCCATAGTCTGCCGCATCAACGCCGGGTCGTTCAGCAGGTGACCTACTTCTGGGTTCCGCTGCAATCGATTCGATTGGTGGAGGGCTCAGGGTGGTGGCGAAGGTAAACTTCAATGATGCGTTGTATCTGGGGGTTGCTGGTCATGATGTTGCGGAGGAGGTCGGGGTTGTTGAGCATGGACTGCATCAGTGGGTTCTGCATCATCTGCCTCATCATGTCAGGGTTCCCCATCATCTCAAAATAGGCAGTGTTGGAAAAGCGGTGAAGAGGAAGATTCCCATTGGCACCTGACGCTGCATGTCCTCCATGCTGCCGCCAGCAAAAATGCCGCCCATTGGATTGCCCGCAGGTGGTGGCCCGGCCTCAAAATTCATATTGGAAGCAAAGTAATGCTAGTTTGTAGTTGAACCGGAGCCGTAGTTGTTGGAGGCGGAGATGTGGCAGATGAAGAGGCTCCAGATGCCGGCTGTAGTTCATCAACAAATTACTTGCCTCTCTTAGCTAAGCAGAATTGTCACCTTCGGGGCCCTTATGACCAGATGGACGGTGAGGCCTTCTTTGACGCCTAAAATAATGTTCTTCGGGACGAGTAGAAAAGCTGGGGCATTAGTTTTAACCATGAGTGGTGATTTCCTCGTGGTCCTTGAGTATTTTGCCCGAGAAAATGAGGCAGACGTTGGCAACGGGATGGCCGCATTTCTCTGACACCACTTCTTTTACCTAGCAATTCTTCGCCCTTTGCTCAATCTCCACCTTAGAGCACTACGAGAAACAATACCTTGAGAACGCTGGCGTTTTGGGGAATGGTAATGGTGAAGGTTTCCTTGGTGGACTTGACGTTGATGTTCATACTGGGCGCTGAGCTTTCATCGTCGGACATTCTTCTCTTCAGCCCTGCTGTCCAGTTGTGGCCTAATCAGATGACGAGGCGGTGCAGCCTGCCTGCCTATCACAGACACACACTCACATACCTACCCACCACCAACACCCCCACACCCCCTCATGTCTCATCCCTCCCAACCCCCCTGGGCCGCAGTTTAGCAATCGTCTCCGCACAAATCGCTAGACGGCCTCCCCACTAGAGGGCGCTGTGTGGGAAAGGCGACTGGGGGAGAGGGGGACGAGGGGGCATTGCGTTGGCCGCTGCGGATTGGTCGACGGCAGAGTGCTGACGAGGCAGGGAAAGAAACGGGAGCCCAGACCCGGGCCAGCCAGATCAGTCTTCAAGAAACTTCCTCCCCAATCTCTCTAGAGACTGACCACCATGCTCAAGCTCCTGGCGCTCTGCGGCGCTCTTGCTCTCGGCCTTGCCAGTGACGTCCTCGACCTCACAGACGCAACCTTTGAGGACTCCATCAAAGGTTCCCCCATCCCCCTTTTATCTCTTTTTCACCTCCTCCATTCTTTTGCCTCCAACATATGAAATATCTGACCATTTTCCAGACCATGAAATCATACTGATGGAATTCTACGCTCCCTGGTGCGGGTAGGAGCAATTATTTATAATTGCTGGGAGATTTTTACAAAAAAATCTGCTTTGAAGACACTGCAAACGGTTGGCTCCGGAGTACGAGAAGGCGGCTACAAAACTGAAGGACAATGATCCCCCAGTCGCCCTCGGCAAGGTTGCCTCCTCTACTCAGCCCCATCCCCCTTTTCACCCAAGAAACTCTTGAATGGATAGGTGGACTGCACATCGGACAAGGCAACCTGCGACAAGTTCGGCGTGAGCGGGTTCCCGACGCTGAAGATCTTCCGCAACGGAGAGCTGTCGTCGGACTACGAAGGGCCACGGGAGGCGGACGGGATCGTGAAGTTCATGCGCGGCCAAGTGGGCCCCTCCTCCAAGGAGCTGAACTCCCTGGCGGAGCTGGAGAAGTTCATCGCCAACGAGGAGCACTCCGTCGTCGGCTTCTTCGCCGAGGAGAGCAAGCTCAAGGACAGCTTCCAGAAGGTCGCCGACACCGAGCGCGATCGCTACCGATTCGCCCACACCACCAACAAGGCCATCCTCGACAAATACGACTTCTCCGAGTGAGTCCCTCTTTGCTTGGCCTAACAATGCACTCAATAAGTTCAATCCAATTTGCAGCGACATCGTGATCTTCCAGCCGCCTCGTCTGGCCAACAAGTTCGAGGAGCCCACCACTCGCTACGACGGGAACTACGACACGGACAAGATCAAGAAGTTCCTGGAGACGGAGATGCAGGGCCTCTGCGGCGTTCGCTCCATGGACAACATCGCCTCCTTCTCCAAGCCCCTCGTCGTCGTCTACTACAACGTCGACTACGTCAAGGACCCCAAGGGCACCAACTACTGGCGCAATCGCGTCCTCAAGGGTTCCTTCTCCCTATCTACTCTCTTTCCTGCGTACATTGGGCGGACAATTGCAGTGGCCAAGGAGTTCAAGCGAAAGCTGACCTTCGCGGTGTCCAGCAGCAGTGAGTTCGGGCAGGAGCTGAGCGAGTACGGCCTCTCGGAGGCGGACGGGAAGAAGCCCGTCGTTGCCGCTCACGGTGCCGCCGGCGAGAAACTCCCCATGTCAGACATGGAATTCAGGTTCTCTTTCTCTCCATTACCCTCCACACCATGCCCTACCCTTTTTGTACAGCGTAGAGAACCTGAAGCAGTTCGCTCAGGACGTGGTGGACGGGAAGGTGGAGCGGCACATGAAGTCAGAGCCGGTGCCAGAGCAGACCTCACCCACCAAGGTTCTCTCCTGCTCCTCCTTCTCCACTCCTCCATCAGCAGCCTCCAGACTGTCTGCTTGAGATCCTGGTGGCGAAGAACTTCGACGACATCGTGGATGGCAGCCAGGATGCTCTGGTGGAGTTCTACGCCCCCTGGTGCGGTCACTGCAAGAGTCTGGCTCCCGTCTACGATGAGCTGGCTGAAAAGGTCCTCCACATCCAATGCCTTCATGAGAAGTGTGGGAATGTTCGCTTGATTGAAGATGGAGAAGGAGTCGGTGGTGATCGCGAAGATGGATGCGACAGCCAACGACGTCCCGCCCGGCTACTCCGTCTCCGGCTTCCCCACCCTCTTCTGGGTCCCCAAAGGTGGCCAGGCCCCGCGTCAGTACCAGGGCGGACGCAGTCTCGACGACTTCGTCAAGTACATCGCTCGGGAGGCCACCGATGAGCTCAAGGTTTCTTTTCTAACTTCTTCTTCCACAACCAGTCACAAACGTAACTGCTTACTGCAGGGCTGGGACCGAAACGGCAAGAAGAAGAAGTCCAAGAAGGAGCTCTAAATCCACCTTGTCTGGACCAAAAACAAGCCCCCACTTCAACACAACACAATGTTCTCAAGCTTCTGTAGGATTTTATTGCGCTATCTAACTTTAGAATGAGTTCAGCTCATGACCCACATTCCTCCCACACCTTCCTCGCATTGCTGCATTCACCCTCCCGACTTGGCAGAGTTTGAGCAAAGATTTTCTCGCCCTTGTTTCTTGTTCTTATCGAGAGGATTTGCGGCCCACTTTGCCACTCACACCTGCCTACTTTTACCCGCTGTTCCCTGCGATTTGCATCACATGGGTTTCTAGGCCATTCATATCCTTCTTTGCTTTTCTCTCCGACAAATTTGACCCCTCGGTTTTATGCGCCAACAATAGGATGTGAACCTTTCCTGGGTATCGTATTATCCAATTATTTGCTCTTGGCAATAGCTGGCATCCCAAAAATTATTATATTTATTGACAGAATGCGTCTGAGTGATTGGGTGAGCGTTTTCCTATCGTGCATCGGATGATTTTGCCTCTTTTGTGCCTTTGCCACTGCGCCTCGGTTCTACCGATGAAACCGGCTTTTCCTCTCTTTCCACAAACTACGACAGGACACTGCAAATTCCTCTCCAAGCCACCGTATATGGCCTTTTCAACGTGGCCTATGCCCAATCGTACAATAGTATACCGGCCATGGAGCATTCTTGCATCACCTAACCCAGGCCTGCTAAGCTTTTCGATAGACCGTATTTTTCGAGCATTATAAAAAACGTGGATTAGAAATTCAATTGAACTACGGCGGAGAGGGAAAGCTGTGCATAATGAGCAAGCAAAGCATTTCAGAAATGGCGGTATGAAGGGCAGTCAAGCAAATCAAGATGGCAGCGTACAGAGGGTGGGGGAAGGTAGAGGGCAGGGCTGAGAGAGAAGGGGAGAGAGGCCTGGGTGGAGTGCGGGCCTCTCTTGCGCTCTGCACATACGCACACACACACACAGACATCCAACCAACCCACGTCTGCTTTCTGACCACCATCCTCCATCTTCCAAATTTTCTTATGCTGGCCTAAATAGACTGTCTTATATTTATCCCTTGTCTTAGTGTAATCATCGCTAGATTTAGAGGCAAATCAATTTTTAGAATTCGCACTAAATCTTTACAAAAGGTTTGAGCAGTAATTTCACAAAACATTTGAATCAATCCTTTTTTCAAAATTTTCTAAACGTTTTTGAACACAGCACAATATTTTGATTGGATTTAGCTGGAGCACAGATTTTGATTCGGTAAGGTGTCTTTGAGTCTTCGCAAGAAATATTATGCAACCAAACTTTTGAGTTTATGATTTTAGCGTTTCTAACTGTTTGAAAATTCAAATGCTGTATCAATTATGCAGCAACGCCTTGGTTGATTTCAGAACAATGCCAATTTAGCATAGATGTTTTCTGTAAAATTTTTAGGTCATATCGTTGTGCAATGTTAAATTGTTAAAAACAGTTCAAATATTTTTTTATAAATCACTAGAAATAATTTCAATGGATATAAAAGTTATTTTTGAATCCCTAGAAACATGCTCTATTTTTTCTAGCAATATGTTTTGCCTAACAGACCTTGTTGATTGATTGAAAAAAACTTCAAAGCTTTATATTTCGCAGGTAGCCCATTGGCCAGACCTAAAAAGGGTTATTTTGAAATCCTTGCATTTTTTCCGTCATTTTCATGTGCGGAACTTATATTTTTGTTGTAGACCCCAATCCAAAATTGCAAGTTTTCCTAGCATTGCCGTGTCATTTCTCAATCGCTAATAATGATATCTCGCATATTTCGCAGGTCATAGGTGTAGCGTGGATGCAGAAGGCGTAGAACGCAAATGTCCGACTCCAAGTCCTCAGACGAGCATTCATCCGATGAAAAGTTTGCTCATTCCCATCCTGTTTTAAATATTTTCAAAGTTCAGCCTTTATTGTTTCACCTAAATTTCAAGAGTTCAATAGCAACGTTTTCTCGTTTAACACTTCTCAATTTTCATCATCACAGCTATATTTGTGAATTTATTTTGCAAATAACCGTTTGAACAGAGATTGTGGTGAGAGTGAGGACATGGTTTGTGATTGCAGCGAGGGTGAGAAGAGTGGGTGCGAGGAAAAGGACAAGGAGAACTCAACGGATGCCGCCAATCTGCTGCTCCCACTGGATCCGCCACAATTCGACCTCTGCCCACCGAAACTGGACGTTGGCACCTCGCCAGCAGGACCTAAAGAGAAGAGACATAGATGGATGGGTGGGTCAGGAAGGAGCGGAGTGGGAGGAGAGGAAGCAGGAGGAAAGGAAGGAGGAGAACAGACGCATCGTCTCCACCGACGAAGAGGAAGAGGAGAAGGCGCCCAGCGAATCCGAAGAGCCCCAGGTGAAGAAAGCCCGCAAGGACTCCGATGCCAGCTATGCCGAGGAGTCTTCTGAGGAGAAAGGTAGCAGCTATGGCCCCCTCTGCTCATGTCTACCTAGCTCTTGCTTGCAGACGAGGAGGAGGAAGAGGACGAGGAGGAAGAAGAACGTCAGCTGTCGGAGAGCAGTGAGGAGGAGATCCGCCGGCGGAAGCCTAGTCGTCAGGCCAAAACCGGTCTCAGCAAGCAGCAGAAGCGAGAGGTCATCCATTAGCCTTTAACCTTCCGAGCTAAAGAAGGAATGATGGATGGGCTTGCAGTTGATGGAGGCGGCGGGTGAGGTTCGTCGCTCCACGCGGGCGCGTCAGGGCGTTCAACGTCTGGCGCCCGGGCGCGGCAACGAGGACTCAGAGTCCGACTCGGGCGGCGGCGGAGGACGGAGGGGTGGCCGGCGGCGAGGCGGGAAGCGGAGGCGGGCGGACGAGAGCGAGAGCAGCGCCGATGAGGACGACGACGACGAGGAAGAGGAGGAGGCCAGCGAGAGTGAGTACGAGGACGCCTCCGAGAAACGTCGACGCCGCAAGGCTACCAAGAGAGCTGCCAAACGTCCTCCTCCCCCGCCCAGCCTATTTGAGCGGGAGGGTTCAAAGATGGGAATTGAAGGAGGTGGGCGGAAGAAGCAGAGAGCGGGCAGCTGGAGCGAGGAGGAGGGCGACTCGGACGCGGCTCGCTTCTCCACCCGGCGGGCGGCGAACAAGAAAGTGGTCTACAAGGAGGCGGAGTCGGACCAGGACATCGACGACGACGACGTCCTGGAGTGGGACGAGGAGAACAGCAACCTCCCCGGCACCTCCGCCCAGGAGCACATGGAGACCATCGAGAAGATCCTCTCCAATCGCAAGGGACGCAAAGGTCAGCATTGAAAGGAATCATTTTGGTGTAGAAGCAAGAGTTGACGGAACAGGTGCGACTGGACCGCCGACGACAGTGTACAACGTGGAGGAGAAGGGGGATCCCAACGCGGACTTTGACCCGGCGGAGGAGGAGGGCGAACGGCACTTCTTCGTCAAGTGGACCGGCTGGTCTCACCTTCACAACACCTGGGAGAGCATGGCCAGCCTACAGTTCCTTCCTTCCACCTCATTTCAGCGGAGATTGAAGAGAAGAGATGGGGTTGAAGGGTGTTAGGAGCGAAGGGTATGCGGAAGCTGGAGAACTACATACAGAGAACGAAGGAAATAGATCGGTGGAAGCGTCACACGGACAAGGACAACGTGGAGTACTTTGAATGCGAGCAGGCCATGAACGAGGAGCTTATGGAGAGTCACAAACTGTGCGAGCGCATCGTCGGTAGTCCCCCTCCTTTCTTCTCTCCCTCCACCAATCTGCACAAAGGCAGATTGCAGCTCATCAAGCGGGTAAGGAGGAGGAGAGCGTGGAATATTACGTGAAGTGGCGAGGGCTGCCCTACGCGGACTGCAGCTGGGAGGTGGGCGCCCTGGTGGAAAAGCGCTTTCCATCCGCCATCCAAGAGTTCCAGCAGCGTCGCCAAAGCCGCCTCATTCCTCGCTTTGCTCAGGTTACCCAACAAGGGAGGAGAATGAGAAAGATGATGAATGAGGCGGATTGAGGGGCGGGGATCGGAGAAGTTTCGGCTGAGCAGCAAGTTCTCGGTGCTGAAGGAGCAGCCGGAGTTTCTGGCGGGGGAGAGCAACACGGACTTCCGCCTCAGGGACTACCAGTTGGCCGGTCTCAACTGGCTCATGGCCGCCTACGCTAAGTCCTCTTCCTTCTTCCCCTTTCCTTTCTGCTCCTGCTAAACCAATCTCTGCTTCAGAGGCAACAGCTGTATCCTGGCCGATGAGATGGGGCTCGGCAAGACGATACAAAGTAAGCTCAAGCTTTTGAAGCAAATAATTGATGTCTGTAAAGGCGATGGGTGTTTGAGCGGCGTCATTTTTGTCGACGTTGGTGAACGGCTACGGAGTGTACGGGCCATTCCTGCTCATCGTCCCGCTGTCCACCATGTCTGCCTGGTGCAAGGAGATGGCGCAATGGGCCCCTCAGCTCAACTCCATCGTCTATCTGGGCGACGTTCAGTCCAGAGAAATCGTTCTTCCTCACCCTCTTTCTTTCTTCTCCGCATCAAACCTTCGTGTGCGCAGATGCGACAGTTTGAATGGCACGTGGCGGGTACGCGTCAAATCAAGTTCAACGCCTGCATTACCACTTACGAAATTTTGCTCAAAGACAAGGCCTTCCTTTCCCAGGTATGACAAGGACAAGGGGAAGGTGGATTTGAAGAATTTCATGAAAATTGCATTGCTAGATGGACTGGGCTGTGATCGCGGTGGATGAGGCTCACCGACTGAAGAACCACGAGAGCCAGCTCTATCGATCACTCGCCGAATTCAACTCCGCTCAACGCCTCCTCATCACCGGCACTCCTCTGCAGAACTCTCTCAAGGAACTATGGGCTCTGCTTCACTTCATCATGCCTCAATTGTTTCCTTACCTCCTTCTTTTCTCTGCCTATGCTTGATCGGTGAAAAATGCAGATTCGAATCCTGGGAAGACTTCGACTATCGGCACGGTCGAGGAGAGAAGAAAGGCTACAATAGCATTCACCGAGAACTGGAGCCATTCCTGCTGCGGCGAGTGAAGAAAGACGTGGAGAAGAGCCTGCCGCCCAAGACGGAGCAGATCCTACGCGTGGACATGACTGCCGTTCAGAAGCAGTACTACAAGTATTCTCCTGCTTTCCTCTAATTTCTTTCAGGAAGGCCAAAAGAGTTCTAATTGAAGGTGGATTCTGACGAAGAACATCAAGGAGCTGAGCCGTGGGGTGCAGAAAGGCTCTCAATCCACTCTGCTCAACATCATGATGGAGCTGAAGAAGTGCTGCAACCACGGATTCCTCGTCAAGCCTCCCGACGAGAACGACGAGTACTCTGAGGTTCTTCCTCATTCAGTCCAGTGCGATCCAAGCCAATGACGATTGTTTTGAGGAACGCCTGATCCGAGCATCCGGGAAGCTGATGCTGCTGCACAAACTGCTGAAGCAGCTGAAGGAGAAGGGGCATCGGGTGCTCATCTTCTCCCAGATGGTCATCATGCTGGACCTCCTACAGGAATACCTCTGCTTCGAGAAATACCACTTCCAGGTTACCATCATCTCAAGCCCTGCAATTCATGTCTCCTAACGAATGAGCAATTGCAGCGTCTGGATGGAACGATGCGTGGTGAGCTGCGGCGACAGGCCATGGACCACTTCAACGACCCGAACAGCAACGACTTCGCCTTCCTACTCTCCACCAAGGCCGGCGGCCTCGGCCTCAACCTCTACACCGCCGACACCGTCATCATCGTGGACTCCGACTGGAATCCACAGAACGACCTGCAGGCCATGAGCAGAGCTCATCGCATTGGACAGACCAAGCAGGTGACAGCATCTTTGACTGGGAAGGAAAGGAAGAAAGAGGGAGGTGATGTATGTAGGTGCGTATCTATCGTTTGGTGACGAAGGGATCGGTGGAGGAGGACATCGTGGAGCGGGCGAAGAGGAAGCTGGTGCTGGACCACCTGGTGATCCAGCGGATGGACACGACGGGGCGGACGGTGCTAGCGAAGGGGGCCGTGGGCGGCGCCTCCTCCAACACCCAGCCCTTCAACAGGGAGGAGCTATCCAGCATCCTCAAGTTCGGCGCCCAGGAGCTCTTCAAGGAGCTGGACGGGGAGGAGCAGGACCCAGAGGTGGACATCGACGACATCCTCAACCGCGCCGAGACTGCCGACACCGAGGCCGACACCGCCGACAACGCCGCCGACGAACTACTCTCCGCATTCA
This sequence comes from Ptycholaimellus sp. GST1_10, assembly GCA_030248095.1. Lineage (NCBI taxonomy): Eukaryota > Metazoa > Nematoda > Chromadorea > Chromadorida > Chromadoridae > Ptycholaimellus > Ptycholaimellus sp. GST1_10. Next base: position 34,846 of record JASANA010008402.1, read on the forward strand.
AGGTCGCCAACATCGACATCGACGAGGGCGAGCGCCTAGAAACTCGAGACTCACAAGAAAGTTCACCCCCTTTTTTCTTCTTTACTCTACCTCTCTACTTTTTTCTCGTCTCAGGCCGAGCAGAAGGGCCTGATTGGATGGACATCATTCCTGAGGCAAACAGGAAGCGCATGGAGGAGGAGGAAAGCCTGGCCCTTCAGAAACAGCTCAACCTACCACCCAGACAACGCAACAAAATCAACGAGGTACTCCATATTTGATGCCGAACAGGGTTAGCATGAAAATCTGGGTGAAGGTAAAGAAGGAGGAGGAGAGCGACGAAGAGTGGAGCAAGACCAAGAAGCGCGGACGTGGCAAGCGCGGCAAAGCCAGCGACTCAGAGTCCGAGTCGGAGGACGAGGAGAACGACCGTCGCATCTCCGGCAAGAAAGCCCGCAAAGTCCTCTTCGGCTTCACCGAGGCCGAAGTCAAACGGTCCCCCCACTCTCCTCATTCACCTCCCACATCTCCACAACGCTCGCAAATGCAGCTTCCTAAAAACGGTGCGCAAGTTCGCCCGGCCTCACCAGCGCCTGGAGGCCATCGGGGAGGACGCCGGGCTGGCCGAGGAGCACTCCACTGCCGAGATCCGCCAACTGGTGGAGGCCCTCGTCCGCAGCTACCGACAGGCCCTGGCCGACGGCGGCGGGGAGGAGGCTGGCGGGAAGAAGGGCCCCTGCTTCCGCTTCGCCGGCCTTGACGTCCCCTTGAAGGCGCTGGAGAAGGCGGAGCGGGACCTGGAGCCTCTGTACGGTCTACTGCCCGAGGCGCCTGGGGAGCGAAGGCACGGCAACTGCCCGTCAGCGCCAAGCTCTGCCGCAACTGGCACTGCGACTGGGAGGAGCGCGACGATGCCGCCCTGCTCAGAGGCGTCTATGAGCACGGCTACGGCTCCTGGGACAGCATCAAGGCACAATCTACCTAGCTTACAACTCTCTGACTTCATATGATTGAAAGCGGACTTGCAGATGGACCCTGACCTGGGCCTGACGGAGAAACTGTTGCCGGGGGACAAGAAGAAGAAGCCACAGGCCAACCACATCGTCTCTCGCGCTGACTACCTGCTTAGACTCATCGCCAAGCAATGTTGCCC
>JASANA010008403.1:0-95014 GCA_030248095.1 Ptycholaimellus sp. GST1_10
GCGAGTTTTGCCGCCCTGAACTCGTTGTAGCCCGTCCAGTCTTGCATGAAGCATTCCCAGCCTGACCAGGAGTGGCTGACTGGGTTTCCGTTGGACTGCGCCATGATCCAGTCGCAGACCAGTTGCATGCACTCTAGCGAGGCGAGGCATGTTTCATCCCATTTTCTGTTCAGCTGGGCCCCGTAGGGTGGACAATATCTGTCCATTCCGTTCAGGGCCTCAGTGCTGAAGTCGATTTTGAGGCCTGAAGGCAGCTGCTGGGTGTTGTGCTTGATGAGGGTGATATCGATGGGGTACGACACGGTGGCTTTGCTGTAGGTGTTGGGGTTTGCGGGGTTGGAGCATCCAGGCTTTGCGGCGACTGCGGGTTGATCGGTGAGGGTAAGGTAGTTGGCGGCGCCGAACTGGCTCTCGATCTTGTAGTCCGCGTAGGCCTTGGTAGTGATGCTGGCGCCGAGCTTGGCGTAGGCGGACGCCGTCGTGCTTGCCTTGGACGAGGAGGGCTCCAAGCCCGGGGGCGCAGCAGTGGACGTCTCTCCTTCATCCATCTTCTCATCCTCCTGTTGCTGGCTTCTTGGCTTCAGTTTGCGTTGTGACTTTGGGGCAGGCTTCTCTGTCTCTTCTAGGGACAGGGCAGCCAGTCTCTCCTCCTCGGTGGACTCGGGGCGGACGCGGGGTTGCAGGTGGACGGCCTCGAAGGCAAAGAGAAGGTTGGTGATGGGGCGCCGCACGGGGTCGCGTTGGTAGTGGATGAGGGTGCGGGTGTTGGAGGGTACGTGGACGACGAGGCCTTTGTCCCCGTCGATGGTGAGGGCGTCCTCCCTGAGCAGCTTGACGGCCTTCTGGACCGGCAGCCCTGTCGCCTCGGCGGCGATGATGGTGGTGATGACGTCGGAGTCGGACTTCCCACACTTGTCCACCATGTCGAACGGGTTGAAGCCCCATCACTCCCGGCACTCATCCATCTGTGCCTCAGTCATTCCACCCTTCAAGCCTTTTTGAAATGACCAAAAGTTCCAAAAACAGGGCAGGCTAACAGTTGGGTCATTTGCGACGACTACTTGTGAAAGGAGCCATCGCAGGCTGGACGCGTGGATGTCGAAGGAGTTGTCGGTAGCTATGAGGAGCTGGAGGTGACGGGCCAGGCTCTTGGCGGCTAGCAGCTCCGCATCCGTTCCCGCTGGCAGGTCTGCCCAGCGCACGCCTCCTGGCGGGTGGTTTCCGGCAACTTGGCTCTTCAATGTTTCAGCAATTTTCCAAAACCAATGAAAGCTGATATTTTCTTGATTTCGCACTATCAAGCTTGCCCGAGTGATGTCGTTCTGCTTGAGCGTTGAGGCGGCGTGCAAGGCTGCTGCGTGCAGCGCAGGGACTGCGTCTCTTGGGTAGGCGCAGAGCAGGCCAGAGGCTAGCAGGCGCAGTCCTGCTCTCTGCTTGTCGTCTCCTTCCATCGTTGTGGGATAGACGGAGAGTACACCTATTATTAGCCACAGACTAATCATTTTGCAAAAGCGGAATGCAGCTTTGATATAAACCGTTGTAAGTGCTGCAGATCAAGTTGTCCAGCTCGATCAGCTCATACAGTACGTTACTTAAAGGAGGTATCCATTCTTTTGAATTATCTGCCTTGTATGGATAATCATCCTTGTTTTCAACGTAAAATAGTAGCAGATCATCTACTAATTTATCTGCCTCTTTTTTCGTAAGCGGTGTAAGGAAAGGAGGAAGGGAGGCAAAGGTGGCCAACGATTGGGAGTGCATTTCCGATGCCGAAGGGTTGGCAGACGGCGTCGGCTCTGGAGCAGATGAAGCTGGCTGGGTTTGCGCTTCTGCTGCCTCCACTGCGGCGCTTCCAGTGATTGGTGCGTCTGCAAACCATCTTTTCCTTTTCCTTCTTTTGTTATGCATATCGCATTTTGGTGAGATCGAGAAAGATTGGTTTTCACCTTGGCCCTGAGCTGGACCTTGGCTGACGGCAGATTGCTTGTCGCACATCTCCTCAGGTTCTGACAATGGCACTGAGATGACTGTCATGCCCACTGAGGAAGATAGGGAACCTTGAGCTGTGTGGCTCGGGTTGGTTGGCGCAGCCGTGCAGGCTGTAGAGGTTGAGCCGGTGTGGGCTGGGGAGATTGAGCCGGTGCGGGCTGGAGAGGGTGGCTGTGTGGCCGGGGAAGGGGGCTGTGAAGCCAAAGTCACTGACTGCGGCGATGCGCTATCACTGCAATCAGCAACCTTTCCTTCCATCATCCTCACTTACCACCGAAGCACTTGTCCTCCTCCTGGGCAGGAGGCTCAGAGGAAGGGAGGCTATCCAAGTCGATGATGATTGACGGCTTTGGACTCTTCTCCCATCAGTGGGAATGAGATGAATGAGGCTTGATCAGCTTTATATACCCTTCTATCAGTGTTTTGACTTAGGGTCGCAGTCTAAACAAATTAGCCATGGGAAATTAATTTTTCCAGGCGTGTGATTAGATTATATTGAGTAGACAAAACATGTACCATTTACTAGATTGTGCCGTAATTTTAAATTATAAAATAAATATTTTCCTCGTAACTCCCTAGTAAACTATGCGGAACTTTTTAGCTTTCTTTGCCATTTAATTTGGCAAATGTTTTTAGCACGACTAATTCCTGTCCTAGATTAGAAAAAATGGCATGGAAAATGCCTTTTCAGCACTACTTAGAGCATCAGTGACTTGAGTTTGCAGGCTGCCCAACTGCGCGTTTCTTGCGGAGCAAGCATTGAGCCGGAAATAAGTTACTGACCTTTCTCGAAGATTTGGTTGCACATGATGAGCCAGTCCGCTCTGGACATGAGCTCCTCGGAGTTGAATATGTAGATGTTGGGGGCCACCAGCCAGGTGGGTACTGGGACGGTGGTTTTGACAGTGGATACGTTGGGCGGGGCGTTTTGGGGCACAGGAGTTTCGGGTTTGGAGTATAGCTCGAGATCTACAGAGACTAAGCTTTCTCCCGAAGATCTTGCCGAGGTTTGTGGGTCTGACGCTAGGCAAGGATATTCTCGCTGTGTATTCATCAGCACTCATGCAATGAATAGGAGAGATTCCTCATCATGATGCATTGCCTATCTAGGTTTTGACTAGCGTGAAAGCGAATGCCTTTCACCTAAACGGGGGGCAGATCTCGGTGATTGTTCCAGTTCCTGATTTTCTTGAGCTTTATGTAGATGTCGAGGATGGCAGCGAAAAGCAGAACCAGTGCGTTGAGGCAGTTCACGTACCACACAAAGTCATCTCCAGAAAAAGGCATCCTAGGTTTTGCTAAGAGTGATGTGATTTGAGGGCGACCCGTTGCTGTAGGTGTGGCCCATGGCAGGAGGTTTTTCTGGGCATTTCATGCCCCCAAGGACGCTCCCAGGTGTCCTGAATCACCTTAACTGTTCCGTTTTTTGCGTGGCCATTCCTGACATCCTGTTAGAGCCTTTTGGGCTTGTGGAAAACCAGAAGTGGAGGGGTGTGTGGTATGCTGAAGAAATTTTCGGTTACCGGAGTCTCGCTAACATATCATCTGGTTGTGTTTCAGTGTTGCAGTTACATTTTCTTTGAAACATTAGTTGACTGGTTTTACTTTTAGAGCCTTGCGTTAAACGGACGAAATGCTGATGTCTGTTTTCTGATCGAATAGGTTGAAACTTTACATATATTTCTTTCGCACCCCAGTAATCAACAAGGTAGCGAAACAAAGTATTTACGAAATGCAATGCCCTTTATGGGCAAAGAGCAACAATAACCGAGAAAAAATGCTTTTTCACTCCATTATGACTTTTAGTTGGAATTTTGCTGATTTTCAAATATATGTTTTCCTTAAAGTGGGAGAGAATTTGGTGTAGAAAAAAAACTTAAATGGTCAAATTTTAAAAGCATTTTTTCTACCAGCGCTCACAACGCCCCACACAGCGCCAGAGCACCCAAAACTCATTCATCTGCTCCTCGTAGAGCTCGACCTGGATGCTGATGTTGCGCTCAACCCAGGCGAGGGTCTTCCACTGTTCCTGCAACCACTTGATTTACTAGGAGTGACAATTTCATTCTACGCGTAGAGCGAGGCTTCTATTACTTATGTTCAAGGTTGAGTGGTCTTTACATGATTAATGAAACATCAGCCAACTGTCTGGTGAACTTAGACTTAGCTGGAAGGGAAGATTGGGTACTTCAGCGGAGTAGACGTGGTCCCCCTCCCTGGGGTTGGTGAGCTGGATGTACTGGGCGTGGAAGCCGCGGCGGAGCACTGCGGCCGTGGCTCCTCTGGCCCAGCTCCGCAGGTCCGCATGCTCCTGCAGGACCCACTCGGTGTTGTTGTCTGCAAACATGAATCTTTTTGCCGTCCTAATAATTTGTGTTTGCTGAATAGACGATCTTGTTTTACAAATTATTGTCAACATTTTGGCGTGGATTTGTTTTCCTTAGAGAACAGGGGCAAAAGAGGGACCGTGGGTCTCCTGGCGGTAGGTGCGGAAGTTGTTCCACTGGAGCTTGTAACCCGCCCAGTTGTCCCACTTGAGGGCGTTGTTGGTGTCCGCGATCCTTTAACCCAAATCTCCTCTGCTCAGGTTTAGGGTTACTGAGACAGCTGGGGAGTTTACTTGATCAGGATCATGTTGAGCTGGTTGATGATGCGGCACAGGAAGACTCGGAGCGCCGGGAGGTCGGCGCATGCCCTGGCCTCTGCGAAGGGGTGCTCGGGGGGCCCCGCGTGGAGGAGGAGGACCCGGGGCGGGCGAGGGGGCACTGGGCTGTCTTCCCGCTCATTGGAGCTCCTTGGATGGCCGTTGGTGTTGGGGTGATTGTTGTTGAAGACGTAGCCGGGGATGGAGGGCTCCGGGGCCGGCTGTGGCTGTACTCCTCGCCCAGCTCCCTTGCTTCTAACCACTTCACTCATCTATTCTATTTTACTGGCTTTATCTTTTCTGCAAAGATATGAAAATGCCGCGCCGAATTTCAACATTGACTGAATAGGAAACATAGAGCCTATTTACTGGCGTCTTGAAACATCAACATCCTTAGCCTTAGGTTTGCATTTAGCCAAAGATTGTCACGGGCTGCTGGAGATGGAGGCTAAGCAGGGAAAATTGCTGCCTTCGGCAGGCAGTGTTGTGGGCAAGTGGGGCTGGCTGTAAAGCAGCGTACCTGTGGCCTAGGTATGGAAAGGAGATGCTGAGTGCGGGACTAGGCGAGGGCATGGCACAATGCCCTTTTTACTCCTCCCTCCGCCCCTTTCCCAGGCTGGTTTGTTGTGGTAAGGAGCGTGAATAACCGCTTGGGTACGCCGCTTGGGCATGCTCCTAGATATGCGTTGTGACTCCGTGTTTTTGCAAATTTGATTGGCTAAGTAAGCCAAGATTGTGTTTGTTTGGTGAAAGGAGGCTTCTGTTTTTTGCTCAGGAAGAGATACGCTGGATCAATTGCTTTCTCTTCTCGATGGCAATTATTGCCCCTCTTTGAAACATTGTACGGCCAAACAGAAGCAAAGACGCATGTAAAAGAGCTGCTGCAGTTGTCCAATACTTGACTGTCTGATGTTTTAGAAATGACTTATGCTATAAAGAGTTGACCAAGCAATGATGGACGTAGTTGAAATTAGTCAAAACTTTATGAAACCGTGACTTTTTTGTCTGCATCTTTCTAGGTTGTCATTTAGCGGTGTTCCATTGAAAGGTTTTTTATTACGCACCTGGTCAACGAATCTAGGGACTATGGAACGAAAGAAAGAATTGGTATTTTGAGGCAGTAGGTTGGGGAGTTTTAGGCATTGAGGGCGCCGCCGAAGATCTCGAACAGGTGCTTGCCTTTCTCCATGTGCTCCCAGTAGTGGCATTCTTTGCTGCGGAGGCCTCAGATTGTGCGCTCAAGCCGTCCCCAGACTTTCTGCAAAATAGGCTTTTTCTTTGCTCCACTTGGGTTGAGCCAGATGCTGAGTGACCAACCCCTCCGTGGAAGGCGTCTTCAGGCACTCCTGTCCGTTTGTTGATGAAGGGCTTCTTGACGATGGGGAGGTGACTGTCCTCCCACTGTTCGTTCACGGCCTGGCAGCAGTGCCAGAGCCAGTCCAGCATTGGCTTCATGCGGCTCATTTCCGATCCCAGGCCTTCAGACTCCCAGCCTGGAAAAAGACGGCTGAAATGTTCTTTTATTTCATTCGAATTTTCGAATTTGTCGAAACCAGAACTTACTTTGTATCTCCTTTGAGTATTGAAGTATTTTGGATAGACACAAGCTGTGATAGTAGGAGCCTGGATGATTTAAAATATCCACAACCAGGGCTCGCACTATCACAAAGCTTGTATTCTACTATTGCAGCCATTTGCGTATCAAATTTTTTTAAATTGTAATGAAAACTACTTACCGTTGAATATTTGACAAGGTCTTTTGTGTAGCCACAAGCTGTGGCAACGGGAGTCTGGTTGAAACTATCATTTCTACAACCAAGGCTCGCGCTACCACAAAGCTTGTAGTCTACTTCGCTTGCCATAGAAATAATTGTAGAATGGGTTAAATTACGAGAATGAAACATCAAGATGATCTTCTAATCTTTAATGGGCATTTATCTTACTTTGGAGTTCGTGGAGGTAGCTGAGGAAGCCGTTGAAGGGGATGAGGTTGATGGCCGACGGCTTTTTCGACCAGTCGCTCTGGAAAGCGTTGTTCCTCTTCAGCACCCTGAATCACATCTGATATGCCATGCTCAAATCAAGGCATCGTAAAACCGGAGGTAGAGGAGGTAGATGGAGTCATTGTAGAGGTCGAGGTCCCACTTCAGCTCGGGCCAGTTGTTGTACTCCGTCTTGATCCCGCGCGGGGGCGGCGTCTTGCAGTGTAGTGGGTGGAGGCTGAGCAGCGGGCCCGGTCCGTCTTCTACCGGTTCCTGGCTGCAGACCTTGACGGCCTCTGTCTCCTCCGCTGGTGGGACAGCCTCCGGCTCCTTGGGTTCAGCTTCTAGGCTCAGCGCAGCCTCGAACTCGCTCATCTGACAATGAGAATTCATTGAAATCATAGGTAGTTTTGAACGGGGTGGATTGAAATGGCGTGATCTATTTCCATCTTATTTGCCAAGTGAAACATCAGAAAGGCATTTTCCAGAACTTGCCAGCGGTGGTGTGAATTTTATCAAACAGGGACTGGTAAACAAGAAACGTAGGTTTGATGCGGATGCGTGATTTATAATTTTTATTTTTTAAAAGGACGGTTACGCCCATTCATGAAGTCTCTAGCTCATTGAAGATTTCCAAAATTAGGATGTGATACATGTTTATTTTTCGAAAAATCTCGATAAGCAAGATCCATAAGGTCTATGGAAGTGGTTTCGAACCTTGGTGGAACTTGAAGGAGTATGTAGCTGAAGTAGTAGGTTGTAGCCAGGGAGAGTGTCTTTGTGACTGACTGATTTCTCTGTCGACTGGCGATGCCTTTATAGGCTCTTGAGGCTATTCTTGGCCTTACGTCTAGACGGAGCTATAGACCAACCATAACTAACTGTTTCTTCTCTTACGGATAGCTAATGAGAAATAATAACATTTTATATTTTACGTTGAATGGATATTTGGAAGTATGGTGCCTTTGGCGTACCAATTAGTTTTTACCCAAATGTTATTGTGGGCATCTTGTTTTTCCCAAACTTATTTTTGCAAATAATAATGCCGAGTGCAACAATGTAAGAAGTTGAAACAACTTCTTTTTCGATTTTGCGTCCTTATGGCGGTAAAGAATTGGTGAATCTTTTCTAAGCCGGTGCTTTTGCACTTTCGCTGAAACATCATGTAACTTGTTTGCTAGCTTCTGGCGTTGTTGCCGTAGCGCTGTACAAAATTTGGAAGATGATAAAGTCCGCGCTGGAGAAGGAAACTATTGAAGTATTTCATATCCAAGTTTCTTTCAAATGTGTTCTGTGAAACATCACAACTGACAAGAAAGGGGCAACTCGATGAGTATTTATTTTTGTGCGTTCGTTTTTTCCAAGAAGTTGAGCGAAGCTTGGCGAAGCAATGCCGCAAAGTTGGCGAAGGCTTCTTGGAGGAACTTGATTTCTGGGTCCGTGCCTTGTTCGCCGCTGGCGTGGCCAGTGAGGCGAGCACTGCTTGACGGTTGTAGCTTTACCTGGCTCTTTCTTACCTCAAGTTTCCAAAGTTTATTGGATCTGGGGACTAAGAATTGGCGGTGAATAGATTTGCCAAACCTTATCTAAGCTCTGTGGGGGACTCCAGAAATTGAACCGCTGGTTCTCATCTCCATTGCTGTTTTTAGCTTCTACAACAAGGTAGTTTATTGCGGGAAAAGTGGACTTTGAAAAATTGAAATAGTAGCTTCCCCAGCTGAGCGGGCTATGTGCACATTTGCTGCACTGCTCGGCCGAGATTTGAGTGCGTATTAGGTGAAACGGAGCTTGACCTTTAGTGGGCAGTGCATCAGTGTTGTGTGCCCAAAATTCGCTTGCTTGGTTTTCTTTCCGTACATCGCTTAGAGTCTTTTTGTTTAGAGACGACTCTTATTTCGAATCATTTTTTCGGTAATTGGATGGTAACGAATTCATAAATTTAGTTTGGTAAATAGGCTTTTAATTAGAAAAAATAAAGAATATGGCGCTTAGGGCGTTGCCCTTGGGGTATCATTGGGTGCCATGCTTGGATTGGTGGTCAGAGTGCAATTGGGCGTAGGACGGCGGTGTAGCTGTGGCATGCCGCCGCTTCCACCAGGCTGCAAAGTTTTCTTCTCTTACCCTTATGCCAAAATCCGGCTTTGAGTTTTTTAACCTGGTTTGGGTCCTGGGGCATTGGAATTGTGATGAGCTGGCCTTGTTGGCCTGGCTGGTCCTCTTGTTGCCCTTCCGCTACCGCTGGCCAAGGAGGCATGCGGCGGAGGACCTGTTCACTGTCTGTCATTTGCTTTCAACCTATCATTGAGCTCCAGAGTGGACCTTGGGGGTAAGGTAGACGGCCTCCATGGCGGAGAGAAGGCGGTGGGCAGCGATCTCGGTGTCAAGGTTGCCGTAGTACAGCTTGGCCTCCTCTCCCGTCTCCAAGTTCGTGACCCGGGACTGGGTCTGGTAGAAATGCACGTGGTTGTGCTTTAGGTGGAGGTATTCCTGTAGGATTGTGCATCCTATGGCCTCGGCGGTGATGAGGACGGGCTTCACGAAGCAGCTGGTGAGCCCGTTCTTGTCGACCATATCGTAGGGGTTGAACCCCCAGCGGTCAATCATTGCCGCCGCCTGCCTTGGAGCCTGCTTCAACTGCAATTCCTTCCTTTTTCAATTCACTGGAGGGAAAAGGGGGATAGAACAACTGGTCCATTGGGGCCTGTGCGCTCGACGTTGGAGAGGAGCCATCGGAGTGATGAACCGTGGAAGTTGATGGGCTGGGCGTTGTTGGGGCACCAGAGCTGGTTGCCTGTCATCAGGCGCTGGATGTGCCACGCCAGCCGCTTGGCGCAGGCCTTCTCGCACTGTAGGTGCGTCATGAGGCCTGCTTCTTCCTCCTCGGACAGTGGGTTTAGGTTGGCCTGCTGGCAGGCCTTTCAATTGAAGGGTAGCTAGAAATGAGTGAAAGAGATACCTTGAGGGCTTGTAGACGGACTGCGTCGTTGTGGTGGAGGGTCATGGCCGTTCTCCAGCCGATGGCCTTGCCGGACACCAGCTCGTAGTACTGGCCGATGATGAGGCCGTGGGAGAGCAGGCGCATGTCCGCCCTCTGTGCGTCGTCCCCGTCCATTATTGGCGGGAACTCCAGGTCTACGAATAACTTTCCTCAATTCTATTGACTGGGTCATTTTGCCGCAAACCTTGGGCTGTGGCTTGACGGCGGGCGTCGAGGACGTGGCAGTTGAAGGTCTCCTCTAGCCGGGGCAGGGTCGCTGCGAATGGGAGGAGCGGGGCTGCCTCAGGCCACAAAGCCTGGGCAGGTTGCATGGGGGGCAAGGGGGCAGGGTTGTCCATTGGTGAGCTTTTGATGGAGTCGGAGGGGATGAGGGGCACAAACAGTTGTTAGTGCAGCATTGGTCGGCACTAGACTGCGACCAAAGCTGGCACTACAATGGAGCTTGGGCTCCCCGGTGAAGTAGGGAGAGAAGATGCGGAGACTGAGCTTCTGTGCCTCTTTTATGCGCCCTGGAGCTAGGCTTGTTAGACACAACACATCCGCGTTTGATCTCCGCTGGGAAACCGACTGTTTAGTCTTTCACATCTCCTTGTCCGTTCTAGGATGTTATGATTGTACGCTAGCGAAAGATTCAGCGGAATATTTTTAGAGAAGAAAGGTTTGCTCGGTGATAATTCATGGCTTACATCGCTTTAAAAACAGACTTCCTTTTACTTGTCGCAAACATGAAACATCTGGCAAAGCAGTTTCTTTAGAAGCCTGTTTTGCTGTGGCAGAAATCTTTTCATGAGAATTTCCGCAGGCTTGAATCTGAAAAAACCGGTTGACAAACTCGAAATGTTTTGCTGCAACATTTATCTGGCGACTGGGTTTTTGAACTGATATCGCTTGTGGTGCTAGTCGGTTTTCATATATTTATGTTATGAAACCTCATCGAGAAGGCTAGTGGTAGGATTTGTTTAGACTTTTAGTAGTGAGGGGGATGATTTGCGGCAGTGTTTCTTTCTGCCTAACAAACGAAATCGTCAATAAACCCAGCTAATTCTTATGGTAGCGGCATGCAAAGGAAACTGAGCTTGACAATTTATCTGTCGCTAGATAAAATGCCTTATTTATTCATGCTTTTCTAGCACTGAACCCATACCGAGTTCTTTTTTACGTAAACAAAGATTGATTTGGATTTTGAAATACTTTCGAAACTGCAGCTCATTCTTGAGTCTGCATTTGTTTTTTCTATTTTCTTGAACTATCACGGAAAATTCGATTTGAAAACTACGAAACCCGTACAGGTATTTGTTTGAGGCATTTCATTTGCGCTTTTAGCGGCTTTTCAGGTCAATATGATGCATCTATTTCTTTTTCTTACCGGTGACTCTCTATCTCCCTCTCAACTCATCAGGTATCGCTTGCATCCCCCCACCTGTCAACGCGCACACAGAGAGCTTACTTTGCCGGCTTGCATGTGTGCGCTACTCATAGCGTCTAGACCTCATTCATCTACCTCCTCCAGGAACTCCTCCACTTCATCCTCCTCATCCTCATGGCAGTCCCACGGGTTGATTGCAACACCGACTGCTTCTTCCTCCAACTCTTCTTTGGGCTCAGGCTCTGCTTCTATCAGGTAGCTCACCTGACGCTGGAATCTTGCTTTATTCCCCCCTCCTCTTGGTTGGGAGGTTTGAGGCCGCTGTCCCCTGCTTGACTGCTGTCCTCTGGTCATTAGGCGCCATGCTGGACCTGTGCTACCCCGAACGCTTTGCGAACGCTCTTGGAAGCGGGGCGTGAAAGAAATCACCTTTGGCACGTATTCCGCGCAAGATTCATCGGTTTCACCCTTCACCATTGTCACGAAATCTTTTAGAGCCCAGCAGTTTGTCGGCAAATGGCCTTTTCTATGACACCAGAAGCAGATTTTAGTCTCAGCGGTAGGGGTGTTTGAGCGGGTTTTCTGGGGATTTGAAGATCCAGACGCAGGTTTGCCTTGCCCCCGGCCTCTTTGGGTCCATCGGCCTCTTCCTCGGCCTCAGCCTTGCTCCATAGCAAGGGCTTCTGTTCCTTCCTCTGGCCCAGCATCTAATTCTTGCTGACCGAAAGCGAAACTGAGCTGATTGACTGATTGCTGGGTACCGAAAAGATCCTCGCTTCTTTTTGCGTCCACCGCACACCCGGCCGTTGTGGCTGGGGCTGGCCCTTTGTTCAGCAGCGCAAACCGCAGTTCATGACGGATTCCGCCCAGAAAAAATTGCCTTAGCAGCACCTCCTGCGTTTCTATCGGGAAAGTACCTGAGACTGGGAAACGCTGTTCGACAACTTTTCGTAGTCTGGCCAGGAAAGGCATGACTTTCTCCCCAGGCTGCTGGACAACGCCTTCGCAGACTGACAGTCTAGTGACCTCCGGGGAGCTATCGAAAGTCGCCACTAAGGTTTCCCTTATTACGTCATAGCTCTTCTTTCCCTGAGCAGAGTCTGACAAGCCTCTGTAGGCATCCAGCACAGGTCCCTCCAAGTAGGGGACGATGAGTGTGTGCCAGGTGTCTTCTTTCTGGCCTTTTGCGCATGCAATTTCTGCGAACCGGGTCAGCCATTGTGTGGCATTTCCTTCACCCTCATAGGCTTTCAGCCCCATGAGGTGATATTGGACGGGCGTGATGCCCTGAGGATCTGGATTTCCAGGACCAGTTTCTGGCATTTCAGTCTTTGCAGACTTCAGCTCGCTTTGGCGTACAGCCAGAAGGCGAGGCGAGAAAAGAGGGAAGGGAGTGGAGAGAAGGGAGGAAGGGACGGAATGAGGGGGGCCAGGAGGCGAGAGTGAGCTTCAATTGGCTCGGAGCTCCCAGGACTAACCGCAATCCCCACGGCAGAGCCAGGTTGCGAGGGGCTCTCACTACCCTATCCTGGATGCCGCTGCGCAAGGGAGAGCGCTAGGCCTGGTGAAACGAAACCATTGTAAGGTCTGTAGTGCGGTTACAAGGGCCGGGAGCAGCGTTTACCAAGAGGAAGCAAGAGTAGAGAGTGATCTCAGGCAGAGAAGCAAGGCACAAGCGCAGCCTTGTTATGACTGCGCTCCAGACGAGAGTCATGTGCCTCACAGTAGTATCAATCGCTGCTGATGATTTCTTAGTGAATGAAGTTGGGCTTGCCATTGAAGGAAAAGCTGTGGAGGACAGAAATTGTCAAAAGTGACTGACTCATACTGACCCCGGGAGGCCTCATTTTTGAAGCCCCAGGGGGGCCTCAGAAATGTGTCCCCCGGGGGACCTCTCCCGGGAACTTGGGATTACCTGGCAATTTTGCCTAATTCAGTACTTTCTTGAGCTCTTTTTCTGCATAGAAAAATTTTTTGGGCAAAGCCTCAAATTGCATCCTCAATTTCCCGACAAAAATTGGAATCTGAAAAGCAGGAACCGTCAGTATTGTTCCAGTTGTAGCAAGCGAGAGCCAGACTGCCGATGGAGCAGCCAAAGTGGCACAGGGAGGCGAGCAGAAGGACTCCGAACACAGCGGCATAGTTGAACTCGAAGATGTACCAGTCTGATCCCTAAATTTCCCCCATGATGCCCAAGCCAGGGATGCAAATGATTGGGGCACCAAAGCTTGAGTAAGGGCAAGGAGGATAGCGCTGCCTATGACGTTGATCGGAGTAGAGGAGCTGGCATCCAGTATGCCGAGCACAAAGTAGGTGATAAAAAGGCAGCTGCAACAGTGGAGAATATGATAGAAGGATTGATAGAGATCGAAAGTGACCGATTGGTGGTATTGCAAGAGGCGACGAGGCCAAAGATATCAACAAAGCAGATCCACAGATTGTTGAATGCAAGCAGGATGAAAATGAAACTGAAGCCGAAGGGGCCACTGCCGCCAGCTAAATTTGTCTTCCTTTGTGCCCAATTAATTTTGCAATTGAAAAATTCCATTTTTCGCAAAACAAATCGAATTTTGCTAGTAAAGAACGAGGCAAACATATTTTAATAAATGAAAAATTAAAAAAACCTAAATAAAATATAAATAAATAAAAAATAAAAACATTTTAATAAATAAAAAGGCAACTATTTCTGTCTTTCGCCGAACATTGCAAAAAATATTCTCCTGAACTGCGGGAAGCAGACCTATGCAGAGGCAGATGGCCAGGCAGGTGAAGAAGAGCTGGAGGGCTAGCAGGATGCGGAAACAGGTGAGCTTCTGGAAGGACTTCTTTTCCGGCTGGCCCACCACTGGCCCCATCCCCATCGGGGAGGCCGCCATGAATATCGGCTGGGACTGGGCCCAGTTGGGCTGGGCTGGAGCTGGGAGAGGGGCGGCATCGGCCGTTGCTGACGGGCGCGTCTCTGCCATTTGCTTGAGCGGCCTTTTCTGTGGCGGTTTGAGACTTTCGCTGACAAAATGGAAATTAGGGATATTGCTCGGTTACGACGATTGCAAGGAAGCAGGAGGTGGTGAAAATAATCTGCTTGCAGTGTAGTGCAGTTCAGTGTTTTGGGCGATGTTTTGCGTCGAATGGTGAGGATTTTTGCGCGCAGACGCATGTAAGATTTCTTGAGAAAGTGAGTAAAACTGTGCCAGAACCTTCTCTAATTCATAGGCTGTAATTCATGCATAATGTAAGCTACCTGGCTAATTTAACTAGCAAAAAACCTCAAATATCCATTCGGTTGTATGCCGAATCGATTTAAATGCGTCAAATTATGCCCATTTTTTTTCTTTCGAGAGAGCAGGAAACAAACCAACTTTTTCCATCAATAAGTGCTCGTCTCCCCATGTCTCCTGTTCATGTTTGTTTGTCTAAAGATTAACGTTAGCATTTATGTGAATCAATAAAGCATGCGCATTTAGGCGTCACATAAAAGACTCTAGACCAATAGTAGCACTTCCCTTCAGCAACCAAGTACTTCTGAAGCCTGGCGTAGCACTTAGGGGACTGCAAAACATCTTTCCCACAAACACCAAGCGCGGGGACGGCTAGTACCTGTCTCAGGTGGCTGCTCACACTCCTCCAGCGCTTGCACAAAGCCTTCGGCAATCTGCTCAGCTGTTGGAAGGCTGAAGTTCAGAGCCTGGGCAAAACTCCCCGGCAGCAAGCAGTCCGGCCCAGCCTCCTCCACACACTCGTTCATCTCGTACACTAGCCTGCGCCAGTCTTTTCTAGGGGCAGGCGAGAGGATGAGAGCTGGAAGAATGACGAGCAATCCTTGGGCTCCTTCTCATTGCCTGCCGCGTAGTTCATGTAGCAGTTGGCCAAGGTTGTCAGATTGCAGTAGTCGTCAGCCTTCGCCCAGCTGACTGGAATAGGGAGCTGTTGATGGGTACAGGATGACTATTTCCCAGGTGGAAGAAATAATGCCGCACACATGCCCAGATTCAATCAAAAGGTTGAAATGACTGCTTGAGAGGTTGGCAGCATGACTTGAGGCTTGTTGCTAGGTAAGATGAAAGAAAAATCAATAGGTGAATTTGGGGATAGCTAAAATGATGAGAGTAATGACCCAAACCTTAGACGAACCTGCTAAGAAGACGAGCCGAATCGAGAAGAGCATGTCAGCTATCGGCTATGCGTGAGTTATCGATTGTAACACAAACTATCAGTGGCCCCCGGCACAAATGCTGCCTTCAATATGCATGCATATACTGAGGCAATATCACTGCCACAACAGCCGCTGAAATAATCCAGGAGCCTAGAAAAAATCTTATATAATCCTAAAATGCTAACAGGGAATCGCCAAAATGGATTTTGTATTTTTGGATTTCAAGCAAAAGTAAAACTCTAGAAAATTCCTTCCAATAAATGCAAAACACCGTTTCAAAATTCAATCGGAGCACTAAATGTGTAAAGTTTTGTTTCGGTCCTAGATTCAGCCTCAGATAAATTCATCTGTGACTATTGGAAGGTAGGCTCTTTTTTCGAGCACAGGAAATAGACCGGAGCCTAGACGGTAAACCAATATGGTGATTAGTTTGATGAAGTGTGTTGAGGGCATGAGTGTTTTGTTTTTGCGTGCAGCTCCAAGACTGTTTTCAGGCGCGCTCAAACAAAGGCGTGAGCATTGAATTGTCAGTCGGATTTGTCGTCCGCTAAAGAAAAGCAAGTCAGAAAACAGACGCAGTGCGCCAGGTGTGGCAAAAAAGTTGCCTAGAACCGTAGCTTAATGGCCAACTCTCAGAAATAACACCCTCTCAGATTTGAATGGCGAAGCAGAATCAAGAAACAGATTGCTCAGAAAGGCCGTCGACCTCCTTGGAGCTTACTGGGTCCATCAATGCTTTGCTTTCTTCCACTGTCAAAGAGGTCGGAATTTGGTTCTCGACAAATCTTGACACTCGACACATTGCTTAAGGTTTTATCAGCGATGTCAGCTAAGTAGAACGCTGCTGACTAGCTGCATCAGCTTAACTAAAACTGCGAAACGTTATCTGCTGAGGAAAACTGTCCACTTTACGACGAAAACTTCTCAGGAGCAGAACCAGCCTGAAAAATAACCCACGTGAAGGAGCACCCAATGAATGCCCTGATGCGGGAAAAGTTTTATCGGTCTGCATGTAGAGGAGGGCCGTCAAGGCCGTCTCAATCAATTGCACAATTTTATTACGAATGGTTTAAATTAAATCAAGAATTGATTGATTTCAATTTTGATCAAGATTGATCAAGAGTTGTTGATTGCAATTTTGTTGCTGTAATTAAAATGCAATTTTTCTTTTCACTTAGCTTGATTTTTGAAATAGCTTGAACTGGGAGATCCGCACTGGCTTTAAAACAAGGCAGTCAGCGCAGTATTTTATTGTGGTTTTGTGGCAAATATTTGCTCACTGGATAATGTTTTACGCAGTGCATTCAATTTATTAAAACCCCTAGCTGAAAAACGAAAGATATCTGTAACTATTAGTAGAAGAAGCGCAGCATAAAAAACCCTTTAAGCTCAATTAGTTTAAGTTTTTTTTGTCCAAAGTCATATGAAGTAAAACTAAATTTTGACTCTCGAAAAAGCAAGAACACTGTATCTGAACGGTCAACTATAGATGACAGAATAATGCTTTAGTTTTTTGTAATTCTGAAGCAATTCAGCGCGGCAATCTTTTCTTCCGTAAAACAAACACAGAGCAATGCATCTTTGCAGTGGAAAGAGTAAAAATAGCACGTCAACAAATGGGGTAACTGGTGCATTGGGCAAGATTCGGAGAGGCTAAACAGCTAGAACATAAATGCCGGAAAGAGAAGGATGGGAAGAAGGCAGAGGCTGGAGGCGGCAGCTTTTGGTTTGTACTCATAGTTTTCCACTATCTTCACTTGCTTCGTACACTCATCCCGGTGCAAGATGTCCGTGCAGGCTTTTTTTTCGGATTCACCGCCAACGAATGCTCCTCCTCCAATCTCCTTCCTTCCAGACCAAATGGCAGTTGATGAGCAAGCCCGAAACCTTTCATTTCCGCGGCAATTTTGCGACAGGCCATTGCCACCATCAGCTCCTGGATCTTCTTGAACTGCCACGGGCACTTAGCCTGAACCTGGGGCATGACGCAAGCCATACAGGGCAGGCTCGCTCTGCGGATAGCCAATTAAGCAGTCATTGGCTCTAGAAGTAGCAGAGGAGTTGAACTTGCAATTGGCTCCTGTGAGCACGACTGCTCCGCGCATTTTCTCGCACATGGTGCAGTCCAAATACATTTTATGGCCGTATGGGCGAGTACAGTTGTCCAGCTCCGAGATGTCTGCAGAAGGATTTCCCTGCCTCAGGAAGGGAATCGGAAGCAGCACCTTGTTTGTTTTCCTTGCAGAAGAAGTTCAGCATTGGACCGAAACGTCGCATTTCTTTTTTCGTTAGCTCCGGATCACAGTCCTCCTTTTGCAAACATTTATCCAGCTCGTCCCCCAGACTGCAGTTGTAGTACTGCAACGGCGGCTGCTGGTGTTTGTGAAAGACACCTGCACAGGCTCTGCAGCTCTGCTTTGTTGGGGAAGTAAGTTCCCTGCGAAAGCGCATCGCTGGCTCTCACAAAGCATTTGCAAGGACTCCAATCTGCAAATAAGCATCATGATATCTGTGATATCGTGATTATCGTCTATTGCCGATAGGTGCACTGCCTGATTTGAACTACTGCTGTTTGCAGCGCAAAAAGCACGTTTGATCGCGCAAAAATCGTTTTGTCATCTATAATATTTCCTATCGAACTTCTTGACAGGCGATAGAAGGTGACAGGCGATAAAACACTTACAGCTTGCAATGGTCCGATTTCGTAGCGGCGCTGATGTCAGCCCCACGCCTTCCGCTTTGCCGTCCACTGTAACTTAACCTTCTTTTTTATTTGACTGCGAAAGTATTTGGGAAACGGTCGAAATTTATATCAATATATCAAAATTCTATATATCGAAATGACAACAAGAATCTGAATTTTTCAACTTGAATATGGTCCCACCTTTGTCAAAACTACTCAAATTTGAGCTATCAGTTTTTGTGCAAAAAAATGAGAAATCAAAATTCTCAATTTATCAAAATTACGTTTTTCAGAACAATTTATGCAGAAATTTAAATATACCACCTTTCTTGTGTCCAAATTACCTTTTGATTAAAATATAAGAGCACTTATCTAAAATTTCTTAAAACTTTTTTTTCGAAAAACTTTTTTAAACTTTTTTTTCGAAAAACTGAATTTGCTGGTTTCAAAGGTTGAAAAAAGTGCATGTTACAAAAGGTCAACAAATTCGTTTTTCGGAAAACGACTGGTGGCACTGAGATGAGAACTAAATTGCCTTGGATGGTGCTACAAATTCATTCGAATTGGATAATTGATTATAGATTCGGACATTCGTTTTTGTACAAGCGATTAACAACAAATTTGCTGAAACATTGGGCAGGCGCGAGGGAGCAAGGCGAACCGTCAGCGCCCAGCCCCTCTTTTCGACCCAGGTGTATGTTTTGAGGGTATTGCTAGATCTTAATTTTGATAAGGCTGCTGTTCGTCACAGAAAGCTCCTATCGTTTTCATTGTTTTTGCAGTGGAAAGAGCAACATCAAATGGACTACCAAATGCATCAAACGATCTATTTTAACAATAAAAAATCAAAAAACCCCTAGCCCCAACCCCCCCCCCCCCCCCCCCCCCCCCTCCATTCAATGGGTGAGTATTCAATTGGCCTGTGCTATCTCACTATCGATGGAGGCTGTGTGGGTGAGAGTAGGCAGTCTGTAACGTAGCCGCTGGGATGAACGGTGGGGGGTGCAATGTCGCCGAAGCGAGCGTTGATGGCCTAGTGCGTGAAGCTGAGGTTGAAGCATAGCTTAAGCATCGTGTCCGCCATCAGGCCCACCACCTTCTGTTTCTTTATGACATCTAGCAATTGACATACACTGGCTGGGGACAGCGAAAGGGGCCAGCTAAATAGGAGAAGATAAGCCCCAGACGGGCAAAGTTCAAGCATGACGCTGAAGCAGCGCAGACTCCCCGCGCTCCAACTAGATCACTGGATCAGAGGAAGTCATGGCTACTAGAAGCAGGAGACTAGGAGGGTACATCTAAAGGGGGGAGAGAATCAAAGGGGAAGGGTCCCGCTGGTTCAGCGAAGGCCTATGAGGCGCAGCTCCTCCTCCTCTCCCAGCTGGATCTGCTCAGGGTCATAGAAGGTCAGCACCGACTTGGACCGGCGTAGCGGAGCAGTGAAGGATGGGCCACTGTAGGAGGAAGAGGCGCTGAGCGGAGTTGGAATGCGATGGGAGTAGGCCTTGCGCAGACTCGCTCGATCTTGTGGAGTGAGTTGAGGAAAGGATGAGGTGCGGGGTAGGGAGTCCTCGTTCTCGGGGCGGTAGTAGGTAGGCAAGCCAATGCTCACTTGCTGACGAGGAGGACGGAAGGGAGGGAGAGGAGCTTGAGGCAGGAGGGCGGTGCCGAACAGTTGATCTGCTTCTCGCTCGTCCCTTTTCCTCATCCAGTGAGTGAGGCTGGAACCCGGTCCAGGCCCTCTGTCAGGCCAACATCTGCTGAGCAAGGAGACGGCGGCGTTGACGATGTTGTCGATGGTGCGGATGATGGACAGGCCGCAGCTCGTGAAGCGGGCGAGGTAGAGGATGACCGCGAAGAGCCCGACCATGGCCACGATCGATAGTGCCACTCCCAGCATGAAGTAGATGGGCCACAGAATCCGATCCTTCAGACTTCTCACCTCCACCTCACTCTTCTTCTTCACCTCCTTCAGTCCCTCTCTCATCGCCCCTACGATGCCTGTTGAAGCACGGCTGTACTCCTTGATGTTTCTGGACACCTCCTCTGGCTCCCAGGAGAGGTGGCTGGAGAACTGGAGCATGGCTTCCACCTGATGGTCAATGCGAGGCATGTCGGCTGAGTAGGCAGCAAGGGCGGCAAAGGGCTGGAGGATGGGCACGTTGTAGAGGGGAGGGGCGTCGAAGGTGATGTCTGGCGCAAGTTGTTGGAGGTGGGGATTCATGAGGTAGGTGGCGAAGACTCCGCCGGTGAGGTTGCGGAAGTAGTCGCCGATGTGGCTCTCGTCCGTCTCGTCCACGAACTCGAACCTCGTCACCTGATCGCAGTGCACCTCTGGACTGAACCAAGTCAAGTCCCTACTGCCGCCCTCAGGCAAGTAGAGAATCTGCCCATTCATTAGCTCCACTGGCATGAACAAGGAGCAGGTGCTGCTGCCTGGCAGACGGTGATTAGGATAAATCCTTTTCACCTCTGCCCTGTGGCATTGGCTGATGAAGATCATCGATCCCTTCACCTCGGCTGCGATGTCCTGGCGCTTCAGCATCGCTCGCAGCCCATTGGTGGGGTTGAGGAAGAAGAGCTGCTTGAAGATCTGGTACTGGTGTTCTTCTAGGACGCAGATGCGGTGCTCGTCCAGCAGCTGGCTCTCGTGGACGAACTTGGTCATCGCCTTGACGATGAAGTGCAGCTTGGGTGACACCGGGTTGGAGCTGTTCTTCGTCTTCTCCAGCTGCAACAGTCTGTCGTGGATGGCATCAATCCTGCGGCGCCTATGAGCTAGGGGCTCTGCCGGATTCACTAGCCTCTTCTTCCTAGACAGTCCTAGCATGGAGCTGAGATGGAATCCCTTCAGCAGGAACTGATAGTAGCGCAAAGGCTTCAGTCCGATGCGCTTCATCCTGCTCAGTTCCATTCCTAAGTCTCGCATCCCGGGTTGTAGAGGCAAAGCAGAGGAGGAATTGGAGCTGCTTTCCTTTCCCAGCTCAATCTGAGGCTTCACCACCACAACCTTCCTGTTCACCCTCAGAGGCAGCCCTTCCTTGGAGAGAATGATGTCGGGAGGAAGGCACTTGAGGGCTGGCTGGTTCCAGGTGTAGTCGGGGTCGGGAAGGTAGGTGGAGAAGGCGGATTGCAGGGATGGAATGCGGATGAGATTCTCGCCGATGACCTCCGCGTCGTAGGTGCCCTTGAGTTCGTAGGGGCAGAAGGAGAGCAGGGGGGACTGGTCCCAGACGATGGTGTATGTGAGCTTCCTGCAGAACTCCCGCTCTGCATGGCACCCGGCCATGGAGCCCAAGCTCGACACCACTGAGTTGTGCTGCACTGCCACCTCTCCTACCGTCAGGATGAAATTGAGATAGGTGACAGTTTTGTAGCCCCACCACTCGTAGACGGGAAAGGTGGACACGTTGGTGGAGTACTTGTAGTGGGAGATCTGGACCAAGGGGACGTCCCTGAAGTTCCAGTTCCTCCAGGCCGTTGCGCACTCGTGCGGCGCCACCGCCCTCAGGTCCTTCCAGGCTACCTTGGACCATTGGTTGAAGAAGGAAGTGTAAGTGCGGTAGTGCTGGAATTCGATGCGACATCTGGCTGCAGGGACGGTGGGAAGGCGATAGTGGTTGACGTAGAGATCGACGGGGTGGTAGACGACCTCCTCCTTCCAGTGGTCCATGGAGCAGTCGCGGTGGAAGTCCGGGTAGACGAACGGCCTGCCCCCTGTCAACACCTTTGGACAGATGAAGAAGTCCACTCCAGGCGGGGGCAGGGCTGCGGTGGCCGCAGAGGGTCGCAGGGGTTTGTGTGGGACTCGAAGAGGAGGAGTAGGCAGTTGAGCTCGGACGTCTGCAAGCTGTTGTCCTCGCGGAGGAATGGGAGCACCGTTCACTCCGCCTCCTAAGCAGACTAAGCTCAGCAGCCCTAGCAGCATCCAGGGAAACGTTCCCTGTCTACCTATTCTCTCCCTCTCAATCCATTGAGGCGGCAAAGCCAGCGGAGCTGACTCTGCTTCGTTGGAGGACTGGCGCCTAGTGTCTGAGCTGGGCAGAGAAGCGTCCTGAGAGATCCAGCTCTTGAACTGCTTGTTCTGCTGGGCCTCCGCTGGATCTTCGCCTCTCAGCTGCGCCTCGGAGTGATGCTGGTAGCGGAGCTTCAGCCGCTCTTCATCCCTGTAGCACCCTCTCACTAGGCCCAGGTATTCCTTGCGCAGGCCGCCGGGCTCCTGCTCCACCCGCTCCTCCTGGAGCGAGAGCAGGGCGTGAGTGTCTCTCGGCGTTCTGGGCGGGCGGACGTCGTAGAAGTCCTGAGTCGGCTGACTCCCTAGGGTGGCTTCGTCCAGGGAGTCGTACACCACCCTGCGCCTGCGCTCCGATTGACGCTTCAGGATGCCTCGTTTAGGCTCCTGTGTGGGAAGGGTCCTGGGAGTGGAAGGAAGGGGAACTTCATCGTGTTCTTGGAGGGCTGGTAGGCCGTCGTCGGTGGTCTCTTTGCTGACTTCCGGTTCCAGGTCCTCTTCTCCCTCTCCTCCTCTTCCTACTCCTACTCCCCGCGGTCCTGGCGGAGCTTCTGGAGCGTCGATGGCGTTGGAGGCTACTGGTGGTTCGTAGAGGATGGGTATGAGGTCGGAGATGTGGCGGCGCATCAGTTTGTTGTGCTCGCCGCCTCCCTTCACCTTCCGCCTCACCAGCACCATGGCCTCCTGCGGCTCCAAGAAGCGAGAAGGCAAAAGCTCCACTAAGCGTCCCAGCTTGAAGGAGTGTCGTGGGGCGTTGTCCTTCCACAGCCACACCAATTCCCCCTCCATGGGTTCTCGGTGCGCTTCCCCCTTCCTGGGCTTGTAGTAGTTCTTCCGTTCTTCCAGAAGAACCTGAGGCAAGTGTTCCTTGAACTCCTTCCACAGGAGTCTTAGCTGTCGCTCAAAGCCCTTCAGAAGCCTTCCCCTGACTCCGAATAGCACCTCCGGGTCCTTCACCTTGTCATCCCAGTCCGGTGGAAGGACAAGGTTGAGTTGGGGATGGAGAAAGTGGGCCGGGGTGACGACTGAGCTGGACTCGCCGTAGGCGAAGAGCGGGCGACAGTTGATGATGGCCTCCGTCTGGGCCAGGAGGAGCGTCAGCTCGTACTCCTTCAGCTTGCATCCGAACGCCAGCCTCTTCAGCACCTTTGCTGTCAATCCCACCATGTTCTCTACCGATCCAGCCGAGGCTGGGTGGGTTGGTGGAATGGTGCGGATGCGGATGTGGTTCCGGGCGAAGAAGGCGGTGATGGCCGGGTCGTCGGCCAGCTGCTCGCCCTTGCTCGCCTTCTTGAAGAGGGACTTGGCTGCCCAGAGGAGTGGCTTAGCGTTGTCGCAGTAGACCTGCCTGGGAAAGCCTACTCTAGCCATGATGGTGCCTAAGCCGTTGGCGATGGACTGTCCCTCCAGGTCGGGGATGAGCTGCAGCGCCACCGCCCGCACCACCTGGCAGAGGTAGACCAGGACGTAGCCCGTCCTCTCCACCATCAGCTCTCTGGGCTTCTCGTACTTCCGATAGGGCTCCAGCTTCTGCTCAGGGTCCTGGTAGGCCTGGATGTAGGGGATGGGCCCTTTCAAGTCGATGGACACGTGCTGCATTGCGCAGGCACTGTCAAAGCGCAGAGCTGGGTAAGGGCGGAAGTGAGGCAAGGCGAAGGGCATGGCCTCAAACCTCCTGCACACACTGCACAGCCTAATGAAGGACTGCATCTTCCTAATGGCGCTGGTGATCCAGTAGCGCTTTCAGAAGAGTCCCGCCGTGACTCTCGCCTTCAAGTGTCCTGCCAACTCATGGAAGTGGAGGACCAGCAGAACTGTGAAGGGATGGTCGTTGGGCAGGAGCAGTGGGTGCTTGTGATCCATGGGGACGTTGGCCATGGCCAACCGGCTGCCGCAGCGCAGGAGGCCGGACTCGCCGAGGAAGAGGTCCAGGTCGCGGACCATGTTGGCCTCGGCGGACGGCAGCCGCCCCTTCTTCTTGTCCAGGATGGTGATGATGGAGTTGTACGCCTTCATCTGGAGATGGCGGACCCAGAGCTCCTCGGAGGCCTCCTTCTCGTCCACCGTCACTGACGTCATCCCCGGATTGGGAAGTCCCTTGGCCTTCCTCCAGGCCCTCCTGACGTAGGCCGTGACTCAGAGGAGGGTGGCCAGGCCGCCTTTCTGCAGGTACTGTTCCGCCTGCATGTGAAAGGGACCGGGGAAGCTGGTCTCCACGACCAGCTTGCGGGCGGAGTTCACCATGATGTGGTACTCGGGGCCGTACTTCTTCTCCTCCTGCTTCCAGTCCAGCGGAGCCAGCCCGTCCGCCTTGTGAGTTGGCGGTTCCCAGTTGGGAAACTGAGCCGCCTCGCCTTGAGCCCAGCTGGGCCCATAGAACCAGAGGCGGAAGTTGTCCTTCTGCAGGTAGTCTGCAAATCGCAGGCCTCTGGAAGCTAGGTCGGCGGGGTTGTCCTCGCTGCGGACGTGGTGGAGGGAGAAGTGCATGGTCTCCTGCATGCCGCGGATGTTGTTGATGCGGTTGTTCACGTACGTGGTGGGGCCGCGGCCGAGGTGGATCTGCTGCAAGGCGATCATGCTGTCCGTGTAGACGCGCTTCTCCACCACCCCGATGGTCTCCGGCAGCTGCTTCTCCACAAAGCGCAGAAGCCTCACGGCTTTCTCCACCGCCAACAGCTCCAGCTTCGGCATGTCTTCCAACCGGCCTGGATTGGGGGAGGCTTTGGAGAGCAGCAGAGTGCAGTAGGCGCCGCTGGAGATCTCGCGGCAGTTGCCGCGCTCGTCGAGGATGGAGATGGGGACGGGGCGGGAGGCGCTGGAGGCGAAGGAGTACGCGTAGCAGCAGCAGCCGTGCGCCTTGCCACTGGCGTCCGCGAAGGCCAGCAACCGGATCTTCGCCTGCGGGGACCAGGCCGCCCTCCTCTGGATCTTCACCGAGGGCAAGCCTTCCAAGTCCTCCAGCACTTCCTTCCACCAGTCCTTGAACTTGGCCTGCACTGACTCGTCCCAGTCATACCCTTCAACCTGGATCTGGCTGAAGAGGAGTTTGGCGATGATGATGATGGGCGAGTGTAGGCCGTGTGGGTCGAATCGGCGGGCGAAGGTCTTGATGACCGTGCGTTTGGTGCAAGGCCAGAGAGGGTAGGGGGTGTCCGTGCGTCCGATGAAGAAGGCGTCGAGGACGATGTCCCAGCCGATGCCGAGCACCTTGACGTCCTCCATCTTGCCCTTCTCCTCCTCGGAGAGGCTGTCGTTGAACACCGCGCTGTTGCTGACGAACTCACGCAGGTTCATCTTTGCGGCGTCGAAGATGGTCACCGCCTCCCTCTTCTTCCTCATTGCCTCGGTGACGTTTGAAGCGTTGAAGGCGATGTTATCGACATAGATAAGGGATTGGATCTCCTTGGCCAGGTCGGACCCCTCTTCCTCCAAGAAGGAGTTGATGACGACCTGCAGGACGGCGGGGCTGCTCTTGAAGCCAAAGCCGACGCGGGTCAGCCGCAGGTACGAGTAGTTCTTGAAGCCCGGCGGCTTGGAGGGATCGCGAAGCCAGATGAACCTGGCCAAGTCCTGGTGTTCAGGCAGCAGCAGGATCTGCAGAAAGGCCTTTTCCAGGTCTCCCACTACCAGGATTTCTGAAAATCGGTAGCGGAGCAGGATTCCCATCAGAGAGCCCAGTAGCTGGGGTCCAGTCTCCAACAGGTCGTTGAAGGTGGTGTTGGGAAGGACGCGAGCAGTGGGGTCTAGGACGGGGCGGCACTTGGTGTGCTGCGAGGTGGACTTCTCCACCGGGAAGCAGGGGAGGTAGAAGACCTGGCGGTCCTTGCGCTCCACCTCCTCCAGCGGCACCTCCTCCGCGTAGCCCGCCTCCACCATCTGCCGGATGGAGAGGTCAAAGGCATCTCGGAGGTCCGTGCGCTTCTCCAGCTTCCTGTACAGGCTGTGCAACCTGTTCAGTGCTTCGTTCTTCCCGTCCCTGGCTCCTGCAGGAAACCCTCCATTTCTGAAGGGAAACGGGGCCATGAAGCGCCCTGCAGAGTTCCTCTGCAGATCTTCCTTGAACCGAAGCAGGGCTGCGGTGCGAGCGTCTTCCTGGAGTTCTTCTTCAGAGAGGCCCTTGCTCTCGAGCGTGTAGAGCTCCCTGAGCTCTCCGCTCACACTCGCATTGACCATGATGGAGGCCTCTCTCTGCTGTTTCTTAGAGAGGATGACCTCCAGCTGCGGCACTCCGATGAGTAGCTGGCCAATAGGTGAGTTGTTGACGGACAGCAGGGGCGAGATGTCGGCCTCTCTGTCCATCTTGCCGAGGATGAGACCACCGACGTCCAGGCCGATGAGGAGCTGGACGGGCATGAAGGCGGAGCCCTCCTTCGGCGGCATGTTCTCAATCGCTGGATACTCCACCGCGATCTCCTCCCATTTCTGAGGCGAAAGGGAGGGCAGCATCTTAACCGGTGGGCAGATGTCCGCGATGGCTCTGGCCTTCAGCTCCATCGTGAAGCCGTTGGCGGTGCGCATGTGCAGGCGGACGATGGACATCTTTCTCGGCTGCCGCAGAGACTCGCCAAACACTCCCACATTCACCACCTCCTCCCCTACCACTGGGAGGCCGAGTAGCTCTGCAGTCTGAAGGTCGATGCAGGTGATGTGAGAGCCGGTGTCCAGGAGGCAGTTGATGTTCTCGGACACGGGGCTGTCCTCTACGGGGGCAGCGGCGACCTCTGCCCTGAAGCGGATGACGATGGCTTCGTTGCAGATGTTGACGGTGTCGGAGCTGTCCAAGGCGGAGTCCATGGCCGTCGTCATGGCCATCGGCATCATGGAGCCACCTCCTGGCCTCCTTCCTCCTTTCTTTCCCTCCTTCTGCCAGGCTCCATTCTTCTGAGGCTTAGGTTTGTTGGAGGATGGGCGGGAGGAGGAAGAAGTGGGTTTCTGCCGCTGCTGCTGTTGTCCTTGAGGACGGCGTTGAGCGGACGTTTGCTGGGTACCCCGCTGCCTGCCGGTGGGCGAGTTGTCGGGGTAGGCAGCGTAGCACAGCGCGGAGTGGTGGCTTGAGCTGTCGCAAGTGCTGCAGTTGTAGGGACTGCGGCACTGCGAGACTGTGTGCCCCTTGGTGAGGCAGCGATAGCAGCGGTCGTACTTTGCTATCTGGTCTTTACGCTGCTTAGCCGTGGTGAACTGGTCGCAGTCCACGGCCTTGTGTCTGCGCATGCAGATGTTGCAGCTCAGCTCCTGCTTGCTGCTGGAGCTCTTGCCGGCCTCCTTCGGGGCGGAGATGGAGACGGGCATGAAGGAGGGGCTGGCGAGCTGCTTCTTCGTGGCCGGCTTCGGGCGGGCGGCGGAGGAGGCAGAGGAGCTGGACTCCGTAGTTGTGGCTTGCAGCAGCGCGCTCTTGTTGCGCTGTGCCTCCACCTCCTTGTTCAGGATCTGAATGAGGTCAAAGAGCGTGACCTGGTGGGACATGAGGCCCTGGTTGGTCAGCTTCTTCGCCACGGCGTTGGCCACCCTGTTGCTGAGCTTCTGCATGGTGACGGCCACCAGAAACTGCATCTGGGCCTCTTCCATTTTACATTGCTGCGTGAGGAAGAGGTAGAGGTTCCGAAGTTTGTCTCGGAAGGACTCTAGCCCTTTGAAGTCGGCGCTAGGCAGGGCCTTGATGGAATTGAGGGCCTCCTGGATGTGCACAGTGGGATTGTTGTACGCATCTTCCAGGACCTGCATGGCCTTTTCGTAGCCGCCCTCCATGTTCTGGAGGGACTTGATCTTCTCCGCTGCGGCGCCCTTCAAAGCTTTTGAGAGATAGATCATACGAGTGGCGGGATCTTCCACTCTCTGATCTATCCAAAGCTTCCAGTGTTGTTTCCAGGTGGGATACTGGATGAAGTCGCCAGAGAAGAGGGGTAGCTCGAGAGGGGGAAGATCTCGGAGACTGGCAGCGCCGAGCTTGAGAGCGATGCGATCCACGACGCTCTCGACCCCCTTGATGAGGCCGTCGATGGTGAGCTGGGCGGGGTTGTCCGTCGAGCTGGCCGTCGTCCCGCTGGCCGTCTCCGTGCGCGGCGGCGGCGGCGGCAAGTTGGCGTTCGCAGTCCTGCTTCCCTGCCCTCCTCCACCTTCTTCCCGAGACACCAAGTTGACTGTCACTGATGGCTCATTCTCCCCTGCGGGAGGCGGAGGCGCTGGGCGGGAGTGAGGAGTGGGCCGGGCGAAGAGGTCTGCCCAGGATCTGCCGCTCGGCGCTGACGAGTCAGAGCTGGGGGGCGACGGCTGGGGCGGAGCAGTGAGCAGGCCCCTTTCATTCTGGCCCCCTCTGGGTGGTGAGATGGGGGTGTGGTAGGGATTGATGAAAGGGTGCGGAGGAGTGTGTCCGGAGGGAATCTGAGGAGGGACTTGATTGCGGAGCTGTTGAACGAAGTTGTCGAGCTCCATCTCCTCCTGGCGCCCGATGGTCTGGCGCTCCTGCGCCCTCGTCTGCTCATGCTGGGCCATCTGCTGGTACTGCGGCGAGCGCAGCGGCGACATCGCGTTTGGCGCCGTCGTGTTCAGCGTCGCTGTCAGTCCCAGCATCTGCTGTCCTCTCTCCCTTTCCACCTCCAACCCTCCTCCTACCATACTGTGGAATTGAGGGTGCGTGTTGTGAGGAGGCTGAGAAGGAAGAGGATGTCGGTTGATCTCCGTGCCGCTGATGGACGTGGTGCGTAGGCGGGCGGCCAAGGCGTTGGCCTCGGCGTGGAATTGGCCAGGAGGGGCGGGCGCTTGATGGCGGGGCAACGCGTGGACGGGCATGAACTGGTCCACTTCCCGGCCATCTTCTGGCAGGCCTCGCTGGGCGTGTGCTGGCACAACCTCGGCGGCTTGGCGAGGGACGAGGGCCCCGGCCGGTTGCTCCTGCACGTGTTCCTGCCTCTGATGAACTTCTGCAGCCACGACTCCGGCTGCTGGATGTATGGCGAGGGGACCAGCCGAATGTCCACGCACTACTTCCTGTCCCTCTCCGTCTTCAGTCCACCAATCCTCCTGCCTATCCAGGCCTCGCTCATGCATCATGTCGCGGATCCCATTGCGCCATGTCATGCGAGTGCGGAAGTGGCGGGGCTCTCCGAAGAGTTGGCGGCGGAGAGTGCCTCCTCGGCTCCTGGAGCGGAAGCGGAGGTAGGTTGAGTCTGAGCGGCCCGCCTCCTTCTCGCCCCCTCAAATTCCTGAACCTCCTCCACCGAGTGCATGGTGGCGTCCATGTTCTCAGCGTTCTCCCAGGGGGCGGCCGATGCCATGGACACGTCTGCAGGGCCTGCCGTGGCCATGGAGGCATCCCTGGAAAGGGCGGGAGGAAGGGGAGGAACATGAGCTGGATGGTGACCGGGATGCGGGGCCACTGCTGCTGCAGAGGCCTCAGGTGCCGGGGCATTCGCTGCGCCTGTCCCGGGATGGGGGGCGGGGGCGGGCGCATCCAGTCCGGAAGTTGGTCTCTGGGCTGCGGCCAGATTTGGACGGGGGGCGGCAGCGGAGAGGTTGGCCGGAGACGGGTGTGGAATGGTCTCCGGCACGGCTGGAAAGGGCGGCAGACCTTGCAGACCCGGCGCTCCTTCAATGGCCCTGGAGGGGTTGAAGATGGGGGCCCTGAGATTGAAGGAGCCCGGCGGCGGGTGGCCTGCTGCTTGTCCTTGTCCCCTCTGCATAGGATGAGAAGAGGGTGAGGACGGGCGACTGTGAGAAGCCGAGCGGTAGGATGGGGGCGGAGAGAAGAGTTGCGGAGGGGGCATCCAGAGATCCGGAGGGAAGGGAACTGGAGCCCCGATCTCGCCTCTCTGGGCCACCTGTCCGTACTGTCGCTGCACCACTGCAAGGGAAGAGCCTTGCAGATCCTGACTGGCCTCTCTGTAGCTGATGGCCAGTCAAGCTCCTTGCATCTGAGGCGGGGAGCTGTGAGGACGCAGAGGGCGTGTCCCGTAGACGTTCCTCGGAGGAGTCGAGAGGCCGTTGTGTGGGGTTGGAGGCCGCGCAAGCTGGCCAGGTGGACGGAGGGCCAGAGCTTGGCCGGCTTCCCGTTGGCCTTCTGCTCCGTGTAGATGCGCAGGGGGCGGCTCTGGCACGCCTGCAGACACTGTGCCTACAGGGCGTGGAACGACCACCCATTCCCTCTGCTGACGCAAGGCCAGGGACTCGGGGCCTTCTTCTAGAGGGAGAGGAGGAGGCAAGGTCGGAGGGAGTGCCAGCTGTTGTTCTTCTGGACTGCAAGGTTGCGTCACTCCCGCTCCGCGGTAGAGCGCAGCTTCATCCACCTCAAAGGCCACTCTGCCCGCCTCCTCTAGCACTGCTGACAGCTCGCCGATCTTCTCTGCCAGTCTGGCCATGGAGTTGGTGACCTGCAGGTGTTCGTCCGTTCCTGGGACCAGGGAGTCCAGGTAGTCCCGCAGGTTGAAGAGCTCAAAGGTCACCTTCGAGTACTCCTCCGAGATCTCTTCGTAGGCCAGAACCTTGTCCGTTGACTCCTGGGGGGTGGCAGAGGAGTCTTCTGTCGAGTCCACAGGAGGAGCCGATGTCCGTGGCGATGTCCACTGGGGCCCCCGCCCCGGAGCCGCCGGTGCTGCTCCTGGCTCAGTCGGGCTTACTCCTCCTGCCTGTCTTTCCCCCCTTACTTCCCCAGCCTCAGCTTCCGGGCCGACGGTCACTGGCGACGGGTCCCTGCTGGCCGGGGTGAGGTTCGAGGAGATCTCCTGGTAGGCGATGAGGCACTGCTCTTCCAGCCCCTTGGCTAGCTCAGAGCCCAGAACCTCCGCTGGTAGATGGCTCAAAGACGCCCTGGACGACTAGCTGAACCATCAAGTTTTGCCAGGTGAGGCCCTCGCGATGAGCGCACTGCCGGCAGCAGTAGTGGGCGCCTCGCCGCACCAAGGTGGCGTTGAAGCGCTCCAGACCGGCCTCATGGTCCCCGAGGAGACCGCTGGTCGCCGCGTCCATAGTGCAGGGGGCGCACAAGGGAGTCATGCACTCCCTGCATTGGACGACCAACTCACTTGGAATTGGCTTTTCGCATCTTCCGCACTTGAACTCTTCTGCGTTCTGCATTTCTGCTCAAAGGGGCGTACTTTGTTGAAATGTCAGTGTGGAAGGAACGCGTGTCCCTAGCACGCCTACAGCTCAGGCTCAGTCTCTCTATCCTCTCTGCGATTGGGATTATTTTGGGGAATGCTCTCTCTCTCTCTCATTTCTCTCTTGGGTTTCGACTTGATTGAGATGAAGTGTTAGTCCGTGAATTGTGGAGTGTGAGGCGATGTATTGCTTGTTGATTGGCAATGAGACAGCGGGAGTATGCTATATTTGGCTAAACCAGCACTATACTACACTAAGCAGGCCTACTGGCCAGACAAAAAGTGCAGGCGCTCCATCAGAGCCTCCCGCGTGCTAAGAAGAGGGAGGTTTGGGGCGGAGGAAGGAGGGGGGAGCATAGAAGGTGCTGGCCCCAACCAGACGTCCTCCGGCCTGAGCTCCTCCGCCTTCCTGACTCAGCCCGGGGCGAACGCTGGCGGCTGCGGCTCCTGCTGCGGTCGCCGCGGGAGGAGTCCAAGCGCCTGCTGGATGGGGCGGTTCCACGGGCGGGGTCGAGCTTCAAGACGGAGCCTCTTTCAAGACGCAGTAGAGATGGAAGTGCAGTGCAGAGTTGAAGGGCCGGTGCAAGAAGAGGTGTGCAGAGAAAGAGAAAGGATTTGTTTGGGTACCTTCCGCTTTCCCCGCGAGTTCTCGAGGGAGTTTCTTCGGGGCGGGGAGGGAGCCGGGCGCGGGCTTGGAGGGCGGCCATGGATGTGAGCCGTGTCCTTTCGGCTGCGCAGTACAAGTTTGGGGCCCTTCCCCGCCTGAGACCCTAGAGGTGTGGGGGAGGGGAGGGGGAGGGGGGATAGGAGAGCGACTTTGGCTGCGACTTTGGCCGCGGCAGCGGCGTTGGCGGCGGCGGCCTCGGTGGCCTTGGAGTCGCTGGCCGACAACTCCGCCTTCTCCTCCTCCTTCCCCTTGTCCTGCTTTGCCTCCGCCCCTTTCTCCTGCTTTGCCTCTGCCTCGGCGTTCTGGCGATGGAGGCGCTGGATGGCCTGGTCGCAGGGGGCGATGTTGAAGCGGAAGGGCGGCAGGCCGACGAACTTCTGGTTGATGATGGTGACGTGCTGGTAGATGTCCGCGAGCGCCTCGCGATGCTTGGCGCTGGCGTCCAGCTCCCGCACCACGTCCAGGTACTCCTGGTGCGTGAGGCGCGAGGCCTCCAGCGCCGCCTTCTCCGCCTCCAGCAGCATGAGGCGCTCCTGCTGGTCCATGGAGTTGGACAGCAGGCGCTGGAGGTGGGCCACCTCCTTCTCCAGCTGCTGGTTCCGGGCCGTCAGCTCCGAAACCTGCAAGCGGAAAGGGTGACCCAGGGGAGACTTCTGGCTCTTGTAGAGGTTGGAAAGGCGAGCGCGAGCGTCTTCAAGGGCGTTCCGGATGTCCTGGTTGTAGGCGCAGAGCCTCTCGTTCCTCTCGTAGACGTCGCTCATGTCCAGGACCTTCTTCTTCAAGAAGTCCCTCTCGGACTCGACCTCTCGGAGCATGTCCTGGAAGCAGCCGATGATGGCGACGCAGCGTTGGCGCACGTACTCGGCCTCCGCCAGTCTCTCCTCTATGTCCTCCTGCCCTTCCACGTCCCTTTCCAGCACCCACTTAGGCATGCTGTGGAGCCTAACGGCTGCGGAGCTGCAGCCGTTGAGACGGGACAAGATTCCAACCCGCAAGGTGTTGGAGAGGGCGTCGGTGAGAGGGTGATGGTGGCGCTTCTTCATCTCCTCCTCGGCCTCCTCCTCCTTCTTCTCCTCCTTCTCCGGCTCCTTCTCCGGCTCCGCCGTGGATTCCTTGGTGGGGGCCTCGGCGTCCGTAGGGGCGGGAGGAGGTGGGGGCGGGAGGGGGAGCTTGGCAATCTCCGCGCTTCCTCGTCGGTCGAGCGCCGTTGGTGGAGGCGGCGCTGGAAGGGGAGCGGCGAGCTCCTCAGGAGGAGGTGGCGGGGGGAAGGAAGGGGGGAGGGGGGCCCGACGAGACGGCTGAGACTTCCGCCAGTTCACCCCGCAGGTTCCCAAAGGAGCCTCTTCCGTGTTCTTGGGGCCCTCAGGGAGGGGCAGGGAGGAGGGGCGAGCGGGGGAGGGTGGGGGAAGTTCGGGGGTCTTGGGGCGAGGGGAGGAGGGAGGGGGCATGGACTCAGAGGGAGGCAGGGGGGACAAGGGCTGGGCCGGGTCGTAGGCCTCGTCGCTGGCCTCGGAGTGCACGACGACCTCAGCAAGCTGGACGTGCGGCGTGTCCTCCGCCTCCAGCTCCTGCTCCTTCGCCAGGCCCATCCCGTCAATGCAGAGCTGGGCCTCCTTCGCCGACAGGTCCAGCGGCGCCTCGGCATCCGTCATCACCTCCGTTCCCGACTCCAACACCGCCTCGCCCTCGGTCTCCTTCAAGGCCGCTTCCACTGCTTTCAGGGCCTTCATAGTCTCCTCCGACTTCTCTTCAGACTCTGCTTGCTGCCCATACAGCCAAACATTGAAGTCACAGACGTCGATGGTGCCATGAAGAGAAGAAGAGAAGAGGACTACGTCGGAAGAGGCGGAGCTGAGGGAGGACTCGGACTCAGGGCCGGGGTTGGGCGCCGGCTTCTTAAGCTTCTCAAGCTTCTCCAGCTCCTCCTTCACGTTCTCCGGCAGCGGTGCCTTCTTGACCACCTTCTTCTTAGACTTGGTGGCCTTCACCATCCCTGACGGTGACCGGGGAACCTTGGAGGACTTGGGGGAGGACTCGGGGCGCATGGCGCGGGGCATGATGCTGATGAGCGCGGAGCTGTGCTTGTGGCGAGAGAGAGAGAGAGCAAGTGAGAGACTGGCCCCGCAGGCCTCCTTTTATGGAAGCGTGCAGGAGCTGATTAAGGGCCCTCGACAGGCCCACCCTGGGTCGGGTTTGTTTGCGTTACAAGATAAGCTCTTGCAACTGTTGAGTTGTGGGGGCCCTTTGAGGGATGGCCGTCCATGAGCTTCTTATCACGCTCATGAATCCCCCTCAACAGCGGTAGCAGGCGCAGGGCGCCGCTATCACTCTTCTCCTGCTCTGTAAGCAAGGGGCAGGTCCGTCGACCTGTTTACCTTGCAACCACTGGACTCAGCGCAGCCGTCGCTGTATACTGAGGTGAGGCCTGTTGCAATCAGTGCCTCCTGCAGAGGGCATGGGACAAGAGAGCGGAGGTAGGGCCTTAGGCTCGCTGCAGCCTAGGCCGGACAAACAAGCTCACTGCAACCGTTGACCAGCGCTGGCAACGTACCAACTTGGCTTTGCAGTAAACAAGCTAGAGCAGCAGTCCAAAGGCTGCCAAAGCGAAAAGCACCAAAAGATTTTTGAATGCCAGATGCAGCTCCAATTTCGAAGGTTGGAGCGATGAGTACTAGCTGGGGCAAATTGGCTGCCAGGCCAATTTGCTGGCGCAGGGAAAGTCAAACTCGAGCGCTCAGGCCAGTCTTCTCCAGTAGGCTTTCGGAAGCCGAAAACAAGAAGAAAGGGTGCACTCCTTCCATCCTGTCTGGAGAGACGGCAGTTGTTGACTTGAAGCGGAAGCTGCAGCCGAAGCTGCTGTCGGTGAGGTCGATTGCAGGGGTACTAGCTGTCAAGCCAGAACCCGACGAACTGCTACCAAGCGCTGCGCTATCTCACTGAGGATGGAGGCTGTGTAGGTGAGAGTAGGCAGTCTGTAACGTAGCCGCTGGGAATGGTGGGTGGTGTGATGTCGCCGAAGCGAGCGCTGATGGCCTAGTGCGTGAAGCTGAGGTTGGAGCATAGCTTGAGCGTCGTGTCCGCCATCAGGCCCACCACATTCTGTTTCTTTACTAGCTAGCAATTGACATATACACTGGGGTTGGTAGAGCAAGAGGGCCAGCTAAATAGGAGAAGATAAGCCCAGACGGGCAAAGTTCAAAAGCATGACGCTGAAGCAGCGCATGCGGTATAGACTAACTAGTAGCATGACGAACTTGGTATAGACTAACTAGGTATAGACTCAGTAAAAAAGTAGGTATTTAGTTGTTTAGAAAAAATTCCTTGAGTTTAAATTTCGAGATATGTAAAGAGAAGCATTTTAAGCTAATAAAAAATTTTTCAATATATACCCTTTGGGGGGGGGGGGGTGAAACCCTTTGGGGGGGGGGGGGGGGGGGGTGAAACCTTTGGGGGGGGCTCCAGGTGTCAGCCGAATGCTCATTCATACCTAGACAAACAAAAGAAGTACCATTTGTTTCAATTCTGCGTTAATGCTACGAGGTGTTGCACTGAGTGTAATGAATATCATTGACGTGTCTCCTCCTCCGCACCTTTCCTTCACTTCACTATATGCTGATGGAATGACAATACCACCTTTTACTCAAGCACACATCAACCTAAACTTCGTTTGACACAAAGTTACAGGACACCGACGATATAGTCAAGATTTTCTCGCCTACCTATTGAATGACTATCACTATTGGTGTCGTTTTCAGTTATCACTGACGTTTTCCAAAAACACGGAAAGCGCCTTCTCCATCATCCATTTTAAACCTGCATTCAAACAAAATGTGTAATGCAAAGTACATCACATGTAGTGCTAGAAATGATTACACATAATCATTTTTCGTCAGGTGCTCTCCCACAGCGATCTTGATATGCGCGACGTTATCGGCACTTCGATTGCCCTTGCCTGTTATCACATTCAGCCAATGCTTCTGCAAGCACAGGCAACCAGCAATAAAAACGCTTAAAATTACAAGCGCAAAATTACAAGCAAAAGTGGGCTGACATCTAGTTTCCCTTCCATGAGAGTTTCCCCCAAGCAAGAACCCCCTTACCAAGTTCCCCCACCCCATCAAAGTCCCCCCCCAAGATTTTACCTATTATAGTGACTTACTTACACCCACACACCCTGCGCTAATGCATCCCATAGTTGATACGGCTTTACACGGAAAATAGGTGAAAATAGGTCCCTTGCCTGGGGGGCCAATGTCGAAAACAAGTTTTTTTCAGAATGCTGACTTTTCTCGTTTTTTTTGTTTATTAACTCAAAATAAGCCTAAAGAAACAGGAACGTTCAAGGAACTGACGCAGTTTTGAGTCATGGGGCTGTATCATCGGATAATGAGGCTTTTTAGTGCATAATATCAATTTTTGGTCTCTACCGGGCTGGCAAGCCATCATTTCCATGAACGTTCCTCCCTATTTCGCTTCCTTAGGACATGACCGAGCCATATGGCCAGGAACATTCAAGGAACTTGCTCAGTGTTGAACCGGTACACCTCTTGAAAGGTGATTTTGCCCCATATTAGGTGAAAATATCGATTTTTGGCCTCTACCGGGCTGTGAAGCCATCAGTTCCATGAACGTTCCTCCCCATTTCGCTTCCTTAGGACATGGCCGAGCCATATGGCCAGGAACGTTCAAGGAACTTGCTCAGTTTTGAACCGGTACACCTCTTGAATGGTGATTATTGAGCAACACAACCAATTGCAGCTTTCCCAAAGTTTGCCAGGCTGTAGCTCGTCACACAGACATCGGAGAGCGCTGCAAATAGGCTCAATCGACGCGCCGTGGTCGAATTGGGGGGGGGTCCTCTTTGGACAAAAAATTTTTAGTGCCGTATTTAAAAAGTTATTTCCAAAAAACTTTTTTTAACAAGTATATGGCGCAGAGCGCAATAGGTGACCGCGGAGCTTCACAGCCCACAGCCCACAACTTGAGAATTCACCATTTAACCGCTTTTAAACCTTTCTACCCAAAAAAATAATGTTTCAAAAGCTTAAATTCCGGGTCCACCCCTCCATATCTTCTTAAAATTTTATTACCTATCAGGAAAAAAAGTTTGTCAAAATCCGTTGAGAATTGAGCCTTTAACAGCATACCGCATTTTTCAACATTTCTACCCAAAAAGTAATGTTTCAAAAGCTCAAATTCCGGGTCCACCCCTCCATATCTTCTTAAAATTTTATTACCTTTCAGGAAAAAAAAAGTTTGTCAAAATCCGTTGAGAATTGAGCCTTTTACAGCATACCCCATTTTTCAACCTTTCTACACGAAAAAGTAAGGTTTCAAAAGTTCAAATTCCGGATCCACCCCTCCATATCTTCTTAAAATGTTATTACCTTTCAGGAAAAAAAAAGTTTGTCAAAATCCGTTGAGAATTGAGCCTTTAACAGGATACCCCATTTTTCAATATTTCTACCCAAAAAAGTAATGTTTCAAAAGTTCAAATTCCGGGTCTACTCCTCCAGATCTTCCTAAAATAGCATTACCTTTCAGGAAAAAAAAAGTTTGTCAAGATCCGTTGAGAATTCGCCCGTGGACAGCATTTCCAGGAACATTGGGCTGGCGCGAGGGAGCAAAGCGAACCGTCAGCGCCCAGCCCCTCTTTTCGACCTGGGTGTACGTTTTGAGGGTTATTGCTAGATCTTTATTTTGATAAGGCTCTAGCTCATCACAGGGAGCTTCAATCTTTCTAATTCTTTTTGCATTGGAAAGAACATCATCAAATTGACCAAAACTCGCGAGAAATTGCTGAAAAGTTGCAGAATTGTAGTAAAATTTGTAAAAAACCATTTGTCCGAACTCCTCCTTCTCCTTCTCCTTCTTCTCCGCATCTATTCAATGGACGATAGTAGGTATTCATTTCTTCCCCCACTCATCCCCCCGGGTCCTTGGACCTCATGTATTGACTTTTATTCATCATAAGTCTTCAGTTAAACAACAACGCATATGCACCAGTGGCGTAGTGGTCTAAGTGAATGGATGGCTGGTTGAATCTGGGAGGTTCGAATCCTTCTTAGGCAATTATTTTATTTTGGAAATTTTAAGTTGAGAAAACAATTGGTACCATCGGCAGGTCAAAATTAGATCTCTTTTTTCCCAAAATCGATTGCCCTAAGTATAAATCATGAAAATTTCATAAAAATATATTAGTTTCTTTGTTATATTTGTTAAATAATTTTGTTTTTTATTTGTTATTTATTTTTTTATCCAATAATATCTTAATATATTTTCGATTCTTTTATGTTTGTTATATTTTTTAATGAGTTTATTTTTTTAATTTTTTTTCATATGTTATAAAATAATATAAATTTGTAATTATACATTATACACTATATTAAAAGTGGAAGAAATAACTGGTACCATCGGCAAGCCAAATGTGGGTCTCTTTTCTCCAAATTTTTTAATTGCCTCGAGCAAAAAGTCAAGGAAATTTATCTACTACTTGTGGAATCTGCTGCGTCATCTGCATTTTGTTTTTGGGCGCGCATGGAAAGAGACACTGAACTGCGCGCCAAAAACAACATGCAACTGTCCAAGCAGCAGATTCCACAAGTAGTAGATAAATTTCCTTGACTTTTTGCTCGAGGCAATTAAAAAATTTGGAGAAAAGAGACCCACATTTGGCTTGCCGATGGTACCAGTTATATATATATTGGGCTGGCGCGAGCGAGCGTTAGCGAGCGTTAGCGAAGTGTCAGCGCCCAGCCCCTCTTTTCGACCCAGGTGTATGTTTTGAGGGTTATTGCTAGATCTTAATTTTGATAAGGCTCTAGCGCCTCACAGGAAGCTTCAATCTTTCTGATTCTTTTTGCATTGGAAAGAGCAACATCGAATTGACTATAGTTTCTTTTTTGACTTTTGCATAAAACGAATTATTTTCCCATGAAAAATGCAAAAAACCATGTGTCCGAACTCCTTCTCCTCCTCCTTCTTCTTCTCCTCCGCATCTATTCAATGAACGATAGTAGGTATTCATTTCTCCCCCCCCCCCCCCATCCCCTTCCCCGGGTCCCTGGGCCCCAAGTATTTATTTAATTTTAGCTCTTCATTTACGCAATGAGTCATACGGACCAGTGGTGTAGTGGTGAAAGTGATTGGATGGATGAAATTCGAAGGTTCGAATCCTTCTCAAAAATTCATTTTTATTTTTGTTTCTTTGAAGTTGAGAAAACAAATTGTACCATCGCCAGGCCAAAAGTAATGCTATTTTCTTCCAAAAATCGACTGCCCGGAGTATAAGTCAAGAAAATTCCTGTATAATAAGTTTTGCCAATAATTTTGCATTGTATTTTTCAATTTCGAATATTTTCTTTTATTCATATTTTTTAAACAACTTTTTTCTACAATTATTTATATATCGAATAAAATTTTAATTTCAACATAAAATCAACAATATAAAATTTGTATTTATACATTTTATTCTATATTAAAAGTGGAGGAAATAACTGGTACCATCGGCAGGCCAAATGTGGGGCTCTTTTCTCCAAAATTTGCAATTGCCTCGAGAAAAAAGTCAAGGAAATACATTTCCTACTAGTGGAATCTGCTGCGTCATCTGCATTTTGTTTTTGGGCGCGCATGGAAAGAGACACTGAACTGCGCGCCAAAAACAAAATGCAAGTGTCCAAGCAGCAGATTCCACTAGTAGGAAATGTATTTCCTTGACTTTTTTCTCGAGGCAATTGCAAATTTTGGAGAAAAGAGCCCCACATTTGGCCTGCCGAAGGTACCAGTTATATATATATATATATATATATATATATATATATATATATATATATATATATATACATACATATATATGAGGACAAAAGTTGATTAACCTCTATAGACCGCGGAGCGGCCCGCCGTCTACCTGGTCTGCATGGTCTTCCACCATGCCGTGGTGAAAAAGCAGGTCATCACCAACTTCGTCTTGAGGCATTCTAAAAGGTTTTTGGTCTTAAAAACAGCACCATATAGGTAACTTTGCACGTAGAATACGATTGAGGCGCCCGCTTACTTCTATCTGGTCTTTATAGGCTTCCACCAGGCCATGGTGAACAAGCAGCTCATCACCATCTTCATCTTGAGGCATTCTAAAGGGTTTTTGGTCTAAAAAACAGAACCATATAGGTAACTTTGCACGTAGAATACGATTGTGGCACCCGCTTACTTCTATCTGGTCTTTATGGGCTTCCACCAGGCCGTGGTGAACAAGCAGGTCATCACCAAAATCGTCTTGATGCATTCTAATGGCTTTTTGTGCTTACAAATAGCATCATATAGGTAATTTTGGATGTAGCTTGTGATTCTGGCACCCGTTTGCCTCTAGCTGGCCTCTATGGGCTTGTAGTCCGTGGTGAACACGCAGGCCATCATCAACTTCATTTCGAGGCCTATTAAACGGTTTTTGACCCTACAAATAACATCATATAGGTAATTTGGCATGTAGATTATGGTATCTGTTTTTCATAGGGTTCCACCAGGCCATAGTGAACAAGCAGCTCATCACCAAAGTCATCTTCGCCTAGGCTCCTGTGCAGGAAGGGTCCTGGGAGTGGAAGGAAGGGGAACTTCATCTTGTCCTTGCAGGGCTGGCTGTCCATCGTCGGGGGTCTCGTCGCTGACCTCCGGTTCCAGGTCCTCTTTTCCCTCTCCTTCTCTTCCTACTCCTACTCCCTGTGGTCCTGGCGGAGCTTCTAGGGCATCGATGGCGTTGGAGGCTGCTGGTGGTTTGTAAAGGATGGGGATGAGGTTGGA
Source organism: Ptycholaimellus sp. GST1_10 (assembly GCA_030248095.1). Lineage (NCBI taxonomy): Eukaryota > Metazoa > Nematoda > Chromadorea > Chromadorida > Chromadoridae > Ptycholaimellus > Ptycholaimellus sp. GST1_10. Next base: position 40,377 of record JASANA010008403.1, read on the forward strand.
TATGTGGCGGTGCATCAGTTTGTTGTGCTCGCTGCCTCCCTTCACCTTCCGCCTCACCAACACCATAGCCTCCTGCAGCTCCGAGAAGCAGGAGGGCAAAAGCTCCACTAGGTGACCCAGCTTGAAAGAGTGTCGGGGCGCGTTGTCCTTCCACAGCCACACCAATTCCCCTTCCATGGGTTCTCGGTGCGCCTCTCCCTTCCTGGGTTTGTAGTGGTTCTTCTGCTCTTCTAGCAGAACCTGCTGCAGGTTCTCCTTGAACTCAGTCCAGAGCAGAGCCAGCTGATGCTCGTATCCCTTCAGAAGCCTCCCTCTGGCTCCATACAGCACCTCCGGGTCCTTCACCTCATCATCCCAGTCAGGTGGAAGAACCAAATTGAGTTGGGGGTGGAGGAATTGGGCAGGAGTGATGACTGAGCTGGACTCGCCATATGCAAAGAGGGGTCGGCAGTTGATGATGGACTCTGTCTGGGCCAGTAGGAGTGTCAACTCATACTCCTTCAGCTTGCGGCCGATGGCCAGCCTCTTCAGCACCTTCGCCGTCAGGCCCACCATGTTTTCCACCGATCTGGCTGAAGCTGGGTGTGTTGGTGGGATGGTGTGGATGCAAATGTGGTGCCGGGCGAAGAAGGCGGTGATGGCCAGGCAGTGGTGTTAGGTAAAAAGTGGAAAAAAAAGTGGAAAGTAGAAAAAATTGGAAAAAAAAACTCTTTTGGAACCCTCAAGGTGGAAGCGGAAGTGAAGTAATATGTGTGGTCTTCCACCAGGCTGTGGTGAACAAGCAGGTCATCACCAACTTCATCTTGAGGCATTGTAAATGGTTTTTGGTCTAAAAAACAGCGCCATATAGGTAACTTTGCTCGTAGAATACGATTGTGGCGCCAGTTTACTTCTATCTGGTCTTCATGGGCTTCCACCAGGCCGTGGTGAACAAGCAGGTCATCACCAACTTCGTCTTGAGGCATTCTAAAGGGTTTTTGACCCTACAATTAGCATCATATAGGTAATTTGGGATGTAGATTATGGTATGTTTTTCATGGGCTTCGACCAGGCTGTGGTGAACAAGCAGCTGATCACCAACCCCATCTTCATCTGCATGCATAGGGGCCTTGCCCCTGTATGAAGTGGATGAAATTATTATATAGTGGGTTATACTAACCCAAAAAGTATCTCTTATCCATATTTTACCTGCGATTGAAGTAGGGGAAATTTTTTATTCAGCTTAATTTCAATTTTAATTGCGACTGAAGTGGATGAAATTTTTTCTTAGCAATGTAAAACAGTCCAATGTACAGTGCAATGTACAGTCCAATGTAAAACTGAATTAATTAATGATAAGAGAGCACCTTACTTTAATGGCAATTGATTTGGTCAAAATGTAGTTGGCTCCCAAATTTTGCAGAATTTACCTATTAGTTAAAGTATATTTTTTAAATTTTAAGTCCAAAATTTTGTCTATTTCTTCAAAACTATCATATGTACGTAGAATTAGACCAAAGTATAGACCAAGGTACCAATTAATTGCAATGGAGATAGGTAGCAGAATCAGTTAACAATTTTTTGCTAGTTATATTTTTTTAAAATGTTTTTACATTTTACTTTTTATTGGGAACTCAGATTTTAAATACACTTATTAGTATTTTGGCCAGGTGCTCTCTTATCATTAATTAATTCAGTTTTACATTGGACTGACGATAATTTTTACAGTGCACAAAGTTCACAGTCTAAGGTATAGAACTAATTTCTTTGCTAAAAAAAAATTTCATCCACTTCAGTCGCAATTAAAATTGAAATTAAGCTGAATAAAAAATTTCCCCTACTTCAATCGCAGGTAAAATATGGATAAGAGATACTTTTTGGGTTAGTATAACCCACTATATAATAATGGTGCTTTTGCCCCATATTAGGTGAAAATATCGATTTTTGACCTCTACCGGGCTGGGAAGCCATCAGTTCCATGAACGTTCCTCCCTATTTCGCCCAATGGCCCAATGACTCAAAACTGCGTCAGTTCCTTGAACGTTCCTGTTTCTTTAGGCTTATTTTGAGTTAATAAATAAAAAAACGAGGAAAGTCATCATTCTGGAAAAAAACTCGTTTTCGACATACACCTCCATGGGGGGGGGGGGGGAATTCCATGGGGGGAAACTAGGTGTCAGCTCAAAAGTGTATTTTGCAGACATTCTAGTTGCTTTGCTCAAAGGGCAGAAGTGGCTAGCCTTAAAATCGAAGCCATTAAGATGGTCCTGCAGTGTTTGCTTAGCCTGTTTCACACTCTGCTCGTGCAAGTCCAGCTCGATTCGCGTTGTCTTAGCTTGAATTTCCACTTCATTGGCCATGGCTTGAAAGTCCATCAGTCACACCGTTCTCCTGCTGCTTACCTTAGAGCAAATTATACGCTTCATCCAGCAATACAAGAAGGTGGTAAGGGCCAAAAAAAATGCATTCAAGATTTTGGCCTGCAACAGCTAAACATAAAGCGTATACGTTTTGGCAACAATGCGTAAAAATTGTAGGTGCTACAATCTCAACTTAGCTGTCCAATTAAACTGCAGTAATGTGAAGTTAGAAAAAAATGCTCGAAAAGGGCAAAACCAGCGATGAATAATAGGCCAACAGTACGGCTCAATTCAGGTCCTGGTAAATACTGACGCTCCAATTGAAAACTCAGAGCCTGCGGAGAAAGAAAAGTGCCTAGCGACGCTAAGTGCCTCTGGCCCATAGACGGGACAAAAAAGTACCGCACACCTGACAACGCCGCAATTCTGGGTGGTCCTTTCAGGATACCAAGCAATCGATGATTCTTGGTTTCAGTGCGCTTTGTGAGCAAATTCAAATTCAAGTCATTCGAGTCCTATATATCTGTTCAGCACAGTAGCCAGCACATTTGGGAGAAAATAGGATCTATCCGGCTTACCGATGCTACCAGATACTAATCACCAACAGAAATATTGCTGTCAAAAGACCAATCGCCAAACATTTTGCAACTAACCGAGCCCTTTCCAATAAATGTTTTCATTGGGGAACAGTCGCTGCATTCCAATGTGAATAGAGAACTCCGTTCGCTCCCTAAAATCCAATCGAGACTTGATTTGGAGGCAGAAAATCAGAAAAATTGAAACTTGTCGAGGATTTGAACGGTAGCGGAAGGGCAGCGCTTTTTGATATGCAAAACTAGATGCTCGCGTCGCCCGAAGCAGCGATTACAGATGGATCACGTGTAGGGCTTGATTTGAAGGCATGAAATGACGTGGCGCACCAATACATGCGATAGGCTCGCCTTTTTGCAGTTCACAATTTTAGAGCATTTGACGCAGCTTGCTTGGGATTTTTTCGGTCTATAGAGGTTACCAAACTTTTGTTTTCTGGAAATGCTGTCCACGGGCGAATTCTCAACGGATTGGGACAAACTTTTATTTTCCTGAAAGGTAATGCTATTTTAGGAAGATCTGAAGGGGTGGAAATAGTTTCCGAGCATTTGAAACATTACTTTTTTGGGTAGAAATGTTGAAATTTTGGGTATACTGTAAAAGGCTCAATTCTCAACGGATTTTGACAAACTTTTTTTTCACTGAAAGGTAATAAAATTTTAGGAAGATCTGGAGGGGTGTAACAAGTCCCAGAGCATTTGAAACATTACTTTTTTGGGTAGAACTGTTGAAAATTTGGGTATGCCGTAAAAGGCTCAATTTTCAACGGATTTTGACAAACTTTTTTTTCCTGAAAAGTAATATAATTTTAGGAAGATCTGAAGTGGTGAAACAAGTTCCAAAGCATTTGAAACATTACTTTTTTGGGTAGAAAGGTTGAAAAATGGGGTATGTTTTGAGCTCCGCGGTCACCTATTGCGCTCTGCGCCATATACTTGTTCTGATTTGATAGCAGCGTTGTCTTCTTCAGCCTCAACAATACTGCCAGATGTCTCCAAAGCTTGACAGTTTACGTCCTCCCGAGGGTTCGGCGTTTGCAGATTCGTGAAAAAGCTCGACTCAGCTTTCACCATAAACTTTTTCTTTGTCTCGTATGGCAATCATAAAGAATTTGTTTCGACATCGCTTGTGCATTGATTTACCACTAAAATAACTCTATTTCAGCCAGAGAATGGCCTTGTATCAGACTGTGGCTCAATAGGGTAGCAGTATCCTGGGCTACGAACTGGCAGTCTTTGCAGGACCAGAGCAGAGGTTTGCTGCCGTGGTGGAATCGTAGACGGTGCTGATTGTGTTCAGATTTTGACGAGTTTTGAAAGCCACAAGCTAGGCAGGTTTTTTCGGCCATCTTTAAGGGTATGACAGAAAAACTATGCACACAACAAGGTAATATCGGCTGTCGCCAATAGATGCGCGGCCTTGATCCTTAGCAGGTTATCATGTTTCATTTAGACCTATTGTTGAATATTAATTCTTATAATATATCTTAAACAATGTTTTTCCTTTCTTGGGCTGACTCCTAGAACCCCCCCCCCCCCCAAGACTTACACCCAGGGTGGCCCAAATGCCGAAAAGTCGGCCGGGAACAATAGGAGCCACTCACAGACTCATAATTCTGTATCCTATTACGCAAGTTCTTCATTGTCTCATTATTCAGCCAAAATTTTGGAATAATGATACGCAATTATGATTCGGAATTAGGAGTAATTGCTAGGATCTTTAGGAAACAGGCCCTAAAAGGCCCCAAAAATTATGCGTTCACATTGCATCATAATTAAGCCTATCACAATTCGTCCTGTATCCTATTTGAATCCTAGCAATTGATCCTAATTCTGTATCATAATTAAGCCTATCATAATTCAATGCCCCCCTCCCCGCCCCCCCCCGCCACCCCCGGCCACCCGCCTGGCATGCCAGGCTGCAATGATGCTTTCCCGTCCGATCTGCGAAGTTAAGCAACGTTGGGCCTGGTTAGTACTTGAATTAAGGGGCTGTCGTCAATTTCCGTCCAATCTGCGAAGTTAAGCAACGTTGGGCCCGGTTAGTACCTTGATGGGGGCTGGTTGGATCCAGTGGTTGCCCATCCTAACTATCATAATTACCCCCCTTTCCACAAAAATCGTTGCCCATTCCTATTCTTCAATTACTTGTGTAACCTATTTCGAATCCTTATTACCCCAATTGGCTGTTCACATTGCAATACTTGCAGTCTATCACTGCAAAATTAGGTTAGGAAGAATTGGAGTTCAGATTGTTCCTAATTATCCTATTCTTGCGGAACAATAGGCATTGCGGAGACAGGCACCCCCCCCCAAGATTTACACCCCCCCAAGGCATATATATTGAAAATTTTTTTATTGCCGTAACATACTTCTCTTTACATATCTCGAAATTTAAACTCACGGAATTTTCATGTAGATGATTAAATACCTACTTCTTTTTACAAACATAGTTAGTCTATACTGGATGGCGGGCGCATGCCTACCAGGAGTAGGGGCTTGTCCCCTACCAGGAGTACCTTTCAAGATTCCAACTCAAAAGCTTAGACGCATGCTCGTCCTTGACGAGGTCATGACTGTGGCAGTACCTACTAGTTGGTCTATACCGAGTTCATTGATGTTTTAAAGTGCTCAACTCGGTAAGGACTAACTAGTAGGTACTGCCACAGTGAAAGGACGAGCCTTTTAGTTTTTGTGTTGGCTACGCCCTATATAGCGGTATAGACTAACTAGTAGCATGACGAACACGGTATAGACTAACTAGGTATAGACTCAGTAAAAAAGTAGGTATTTCGTTGTTTAGAAAAAAATTCCTTGAGTTTAAATTTCGAGATATGTAAAGAGAAGTAGTTTAAGCTAATAAAACTTTTTTCAATATAGTACCCTTTGGGGGGGTGTATATCTTGGGGGGGTGTATATCTTGGGGGGGTGTAAGTCTTGGGGGGGGGGGTTCTAGGAGCCAGCCATTTATTTTTTACTAGTTCTTTTCGTCTTTTATCTTTTTTGATGATTTTCGCGGTTTGCTTGTTTTATTGCAATTGAAACTTTGTCGTTTCTATTTGCTAAAGCAGCATTGTGATGTCTAAATTAACCAGAAAACTGTCCAAATTCATTTGCAAACAAACTCTCCATCCGGACCTGGACATGACCCTTCGCAATCATGGCATGACCTACAGAGGTGGCTGGAGACATCAAGAGAAGAAATATCAAGGGAAGGCGCCTGAACTGGGAAGTGATTAGATGGTGAAACATCACAGATTCGGCTGCAGCAGGTCAGAAAAAGCTGTTCATTGACACTGCTGAGCTGGCAGGCCCCGCATCGCTCAATGCCCAGCGCGTCTCCTCACAAAGCTGCCCCTCCCATCTTCTTCACCATTCTCGCTTTCGTTGACACCCAATTTAGCCTCCCCCGATCCCGCGCACTTCTGGGCTTGTGCAAGTTTTCCATTTGCCGCTACAATCGGCAGTGAATGGTAAACTCTGGCAAAGTTGGCCCTGCTTCATCTCTAGGTTATTATCGCCGCCTTTTTCCCAGAGTGAACATCGCGGCAGCCCCAGGCCCTGCAGCTCTCAGCACATCCTCAGTCTCGTCGGCACTGAAGGGCTGGGTCCAGTTCAGGTGGGACGAGGACTACGAGGCAGAGGCGACGGCGGCAGAGCCCAACTCCTCACGCCATCACCAGAGGCGCCTCAATCGACACCACAGCCTGGCCCCGCCTGCACTCATCAGCACTCTTCCAGCTCCGCCTCGGCAGGCCTCACTTCCTCCAAGCCACGCGACACCGCATGGGCCAAGCCCAGGAGGACACCTGCCAACACTGCCACGAGGCCCCCGAAGACGTCCAGCACTTCCTTCTGAGGTGCCCCAGGTGGAGAGCTGAGAGATGAGAGAGCCTCGGCGCGGCACCAGCCCTCAGCCTCCTCCAATCCAAGCCCGAATCCATCGTCCACTTCATGATGCATTGCGCCCGTCTGTGACGGGCTGTCCCTCTCCGAGGACACCGGAAACACACCACCACCACCGCCTTTTTCCCTTTATCCCCACTTCTACCTTCCCACTGAAGCTGCCCCATTCATTCACAGTCTCTTCAAACAGTCCCTCAACTCCTCCTCCGCCAATCCATGTAAGAAGAGCCAGGTTCTATAAAACTAATGATTCTTTCTCGATGGCCAATCCCCCCCCCCAATATTTGCAGGGCGAGTCCCCAATAGCAGATCTGGTAGGCCCGGCCAAGTCCCCGCTGGCAGCAGCCGTGGAGAGCCTGGAAACCACCCTGAGTCGGAAGGCGTCAAAGGGCCGTCCTTCTGCGTCGCCCACCGCTGGCAAGTCCACCTCCAACCCGCCCTCCACCTCCACAGCACCCAGGCCCCGTCTGCCACCCCAGCAGCCTCCCAGTGGGCCCCTCTCTCCAGGTCAGGCCTGCTACTCCCGTTGCTGATGTTTCATGCTTGTTACTTTCTGGCATTTGTGGTCGACTGCCGCCTTGCCTTGGTTTTGACTTGCCTAATAGCTTATAGAATTAGCCTAGGCCGAAGCCCTGCCTATTTTTCAGCCCAAAACATTTTTCTAGCTCAGTTTTGGCGAAATAAAAATAAATCAATACCAAACTTGCGTAAAACGTTACTTGCATAAAAACACTCGGCAAAAACCATATAAAGCCAATAAAGTTCAATGGCTTCGTTTGGACGCGTTGAGTCCCTTCCGTGACATAGCCAGATTGTAAAATCGCATCAGTTTCTTCAGCCGTTCTGGAAAACATGGTGATTGTTAATAAAAGTATCTGAAAAGGTAACATTTAGGTGACGCCGGAAAACTTTATTAATTTTAAAGCTAAAAATAACTAGCAAAGCTCTGCAAACTTAATTCTTCATTCAACCACTTATGAACTATCTGTGGGCGACCAATTTTCGCTAAATATTGGGTTTGACGGAAAGTTTATAATATTTGTAATTTGTTATCAATAATTTTCCATATATTTTTGTGGTTCATGAGGGCTTGGGTAGTTTTGGTGGAGAGAGAAATGACAAACTGGTGAATGGGAGGCTGCGGAAGTTGGGCTGCTGGACCCTGGCATTGTAGACCGCTCGCTCCACCGTCAGCAGCATCAGCTTCCAGTCTTTCGTATAGGCAAACACGCCCTCTGGGTACCTCAAATTTTATTTTTTATTTTAACACATTTTTATAAAAAGGAAATAAAGAAATAAATCCATCAAAACACGAATTGATTGGATAAAAAGCAACCGTTTTCGGTAAATGTCAGCCACTGCAATCCAGTCCAGGTGTAGAAGATTGTGGGCCTTTTCGAAGGCTGCCTTGTGCTTCTGTCAAAATGAACTCCTTCTCAAAATATTAGGAAAGAAGCGAAACAAAAAGAACCTTGACATAAGAATTGACAGCGTCGATGACATGGTAGTAGTTGATGGGCGCTGTGCGTTTGCGACCATCGCGTAGCATCAGCCGGTACCTCTGCTGTCGCCAGCGAATCTCAATTTTATTCACCATGCGTCATTTAGCTGAGAACATTAATGGACCGATAATTGTTGGCAATTTTCGGAGCAATCACATTACATTCCCTTATATTACGTTTTCATTGAACATTGTGTCTTTTGCTTCACATTTTGTGAGACTGTGTATGGAATATAAAGATAAAAATAATAAGATGAAAGAGGCTTACTGCTAGCTTGTTCACTGGCACTTGGCGAAGGATGGCTGAGGAGCCTTGGATGTGGTAGAAGACTCCTTCCTCCAGATCAACTTTTGCCGCCTCCCTGCAAGCAAATGAGGCGATGAGTAGGCAGAGAGAGACTAAAGAAATAGCCATTACTGAATCTCCTCCATCTCCGTGACTTTCAGCACAGCTTTTGAGAGCTCTCTGGCCTGCTTCTTTGTCCAGGTTACCTTAAATAGGAAGCACAACTGAAATTTGAAAAATAATGCTAAATCTGTATTTTTTCTAATTTCAAACTATATATTATGGCTCAATTTTGAATCTGCATTAAGTTTGAAGTTCATGGACAATAAAAAAAGTTTTGCATCATAAATATTTTGTAATCACAACAGCTACGATATGTTTTCTAGTCCATTGCTAGTGAGAAAGGAACTAAACCTTCTTTTTCGTGATCTTGCCAGCAGTTGTCTTCCTCTTGGCCTTCTTGGCCCCCGATTTCTTTGCCGTTTTCTAAAAATGCATGAGGTTGTCTTAAACTCAAAAACGACAAGGAGCAAATTTTCATCTACAGCCCCTAGAGCAGAATTCTGAACTTGTTTCACCTTAGAATGGGAAGGCTGATGGGATTCCTCCTCCTGCTCCGCTGTATCCTCCTCTTCCGATGCTCCATTGGCTTCGTCCTCTTCCTCCTCCTCGTCAGAGCCATTCTTCAGCTCCTCCAGTTTCCGCTGGACGTCCATGTAGGTCCGCCCCAGCTTGTCCGCAATCCCAATCCGCCCCATTCCTTGCTTGTGCAAGCTCTGAATACGCCTATCTTACATCTTCATTTCTGCAAGGCAGGCAAAGGAAAACGCCTCCATGCTACTTTTTAGCATCATTATGCTACTTTTCAAAACTAAGCCACTATGCTTGCTGCTTCAACTTAAGCCAACGCCATTTCAGAAACGATGCTTTTTGGAAATTTGTGGCTCAGAGAGATGGGTCCTACAAGGTCGGGAAAAAGGAAGAGATAGAACCTTGAGCTGGCGCAGGTGTTGTTCTGACCAAGGCTGGTGGCGGGTGCCAGGCTTGTTGCCAGCGAAGAGGCGACGGGCTCGGTTGTAGACAGCGCAGCCGTGACGCAGTGGCAGACCCTCGCCGAGTCTTGGCAGGAAGGCCTCGGCTGCCTTCAGCTTCTTCAACTCCTTCACTCGCCCCGGCTCCAACTCCGTCGGTAGGCCCAGCATCGCTTTGCCCTCCTCCTCCTGATGATTTCTTTATTTATTATTAGTTTTATTTTCATTTATTTTAATTAGGTTGTGCAATACAAATTCGCATGAGGCAAAATGAGTCGTGCTATCAGTTCTATCTGTTTGGAATGCTATCAGTACATTTACTTTTCTGCCCAACCTTAGCCTAAGCTTTGCAATGATATAGAGTAGCCGATGAGTGGTTGGACAGAGAGGCATAGGACCTTGAGCTGATGCTTGCGCGCAAAGGCTTTCCAGTTGCGCGAAATCTGGGCATCCTCGCCGGCGGTGAAGTTGTCCTGCCCCGTTTTCAGCTCCACGCCTGGTAAGAGTTGAAATGGGCATAAAGCTGTGGTAAGAGTGTGTGAGAGACCAGCAGCAGAGATGCGCTCTAAATCCGGCTGGGATGGGTACTTGCAGGTGCGCTGGTAGAAGAGGAAGCCTTGCTTGTCGCGCAGGGAATCCAGCCCCGTCGCCATTGCCAGGTTGGAGTGAACTTTCAAGTGTTCCACCAGCTTCTGCTTGCAGACAGTTCTGGAACAATTTTAGAAATCAGAGAAAAACCAAGTACGAAATTGAGGATGGCTGAACATGCAAAATTTCCAAAAATGTGTTTCAAAATTTCTATTCCCTATGGAATGAAAGTCAATGAGTTGATTTTTCGTTTTTGGCTGAGCCAGAAAACGTTCGTCGAATAACTAAACAAACCACAACTACACGGCTGATCATTGGACTTGCTGGCTTCAACATTTTTTTTACTAAACAGCCAAATACGGTTGTATTTTTGTACGATTTGCATAGAATTGGCCAAAATTGCTTCAAGCAAAGCAACTATCAGCAAAATTATTCTGTGATCTGAACTTGCTCACCTGAACTCGCAGTCGTCGCAAGCCAACTGGATCGGGGGGCAGTGCATATCCTGCTGGTGCTTGCGGAGGTGGTCGGCTCTGCTGGCTGCGTAGTCGCAGTGCTGGCACTGGAATGGCTGTTGGTCGGTGTGCTGGCGCAGGTGGGTGGTGAGCAGGCTGGAGTCCGCCAATTGGAGGCTGCAGATGGGGCACTGTCGAGCGCCGACAGCTATGGACTCCGCCGTCAACGGCTCCACGTCCACCCTCCACTGCTCGGCATTCTGCAATTGCCGCCTCAATTATTATTTTATTGAAGCCCTCTTTGCCCAATTCTGAAGGATTTTATGGAGTAGGATCTAGTCAGATTGCAAAATATTAAGAAATAAACAGATTTTGCTGTAATTGTGGGTGGTGCAAGGGAATGAAAAAAACTGCTACCTTGAACTTGGCCAAGTCGCGTGTCGCCGTCCCTGTTTGCTTGTCCGTTTTCACTTCCTTGTCTGAAACCAATGAAGCTAGGCTGAGGCTGGTGTAATTGATTGCTGCAGTAAATGAGAGGGTGATGCACCTGTCGCTTTGGCTTGGGAACTTGGGCTGCGTTTCGGCTTCTTGGACGACGGCTCTCCAGCTCTGTCCTTCTTTCCTGTCAACTTCACTTAGTTTCAAACAAGTTGAGAATTTGTATGTCGAAAATTTTTGTTGCTTATTGAATTTTATGATTTGGGACAATTTTAGGTTTAGCATCAAAGCAAAGGTAGGTGGAACCTGCCGGTTTGGCGCCGTTTGGGGTGGAGGTCTTCTTTCCTTTTGCTCTGCGGAGTCCTAAAAAGAGGGCTTTTTGCGCGGCCGAAGGCCGCCTGCCGCGGAGGGCAGGGCAGTCAGAGCTCCGGAGGCCGGAGGGCATGGGTGCGGAGGCCCCGGAGCGTAGCCTAGCATGCGAAGCATGCTAGGCGAAGCGTAGTGGCCGTAGCACCCGTGCCCGGAGGCCGGAGGAGCTCTGGCGCCCTGCCCGAAGCGGCGGGCGGCCAAGGCCAGCTTAAGCAGTTACCCCATTTTTGTGTCCGTCTGTCCGCATATATATATATATATATATATATATGTCTGTCCCGGGCCCGTACTCCGCGGTTTTTCAATGAAATTGGCTAATTTTTTGCATGAAGGTCCGCCTGGGTGGTATCTCTAGGCCATTTTTTGCGATGGACGTAATTTTTCGATTTTTGCCCAAAACTCAATTTTTTGATGTTTCAAAATATGAAAATTCATAAATCACTGGTTTTTCAATGAAATTAGCTGAATTTTGGCAGGTACGTCCGTCAAAGTAATATCTTGAAGCTGGCAAAAGGAATTTTCGAAATAATTATTATATCTTGATTTATAGACAAAAACCCAAAATCTTGATGTTTCAAAAATTTGAACATGCATAAATCCATTGTTTTTCAATGAAATCAGCTGATTTTTGGCAGGTACATCCATCAAAGTAATATCTTAAAGCTGGCAAAAGGATTTATTGAAATATTTATTTTATCTTGATTTATAGACAAAAACCCAAAATCTTGATGTTTCAAAAATTTGAACATGCATAAATCCATTGTTTTTCAATGAAATCAGCTAATTTTTGGCAGGTACGTATCAACCATGCGAATTGAAAAGTTTTGTAACGTAGCTAGTGGTTATTACTTGTACTGGAACAAAGGCCGCGCATCTTGGCGATAGCCGATAATACCTTGTTGACAATGCAGCCCTGCTTGCTCTTTGCCCAACCTCGATGGAAGCTGAGGGCTTCTGCTCGTGCTTGTTTGGCCTGGATCCTCTGCAATTCAAAATTCACTCACTTCAGCCACAAAAGCTATCCTTTTGCACGTTCACCAATCTACTGTAACAACCCCAGCAAGGAAGAAAGAAAAACCTGACGCTTCTTTTCCTCTCTGGCAGCCAGTCGCTGGTTCCTTTCCTGCTCCATCCGCTGCAAAATTCATTATGCTTCTGCTGCAAATTCCAACCTTTCTTTTTGCTCAATTATGAAAAAATAAATGGGCGCTTTAAGTTTTGCTAAATTTCGTTCCAAAGAAGCAGGAAGTGTGAAAGATTCGTTTTTTCACCAAGCTCCATCCTTCCTCTGCCCTTTATGTCTTGATCCGGTCAAAAATGAATAAAAAGGGAGACCCCGCGTTTGATGGCTCTGCCGATGTTCTCCAGCGAGACTTCCAGCCTGGCGGAGGAGAAGTAGGGCGGCAACTGAACGGTGCCATCTGCAGATTCATTTCCTTCACTCCAATGTCAGAGGGAAAAGGACAGCTTTCATCACTGAGCTAAACCCAATTCTTTAAAAAAAGAAAAGAAAGAAAGAAACCAAATTGAAAGTTTTGTTTGAAAAGCTAGACCTAGCATAAAACCCAAAATACCATAAGCTGCACTCGTAAAGCTCTGCTTCAATGAAAAATTTGGCATTACATTGGCTCCATCGGCTGTGCATCTGTTGGTAGAAGCCGTAGAAAGCCTCCAGGACTTCCTTTAGCTCGCGGGAGTGCTTGGACCAGCGTCTGAAAGCTTTCATTTTGCTTTCCCCAGTGGCTTTAGCGAATAGAGAATGGTATGATTGCATGGAGGACCAAAAATTTGGCAACGCTGAGGGATAGAAGGCGGGGCAAGAGCGCAGCGAGAAAGTGCAGGAGGAGGGCCAGGCCCCGGATCAAAGTCCCTGCCTTCTCGCCTTGCCCCCTATCCCTCAGCAGAGCGCATAAAAGCCAGGGCATGGCAATCTACATTTTTCTGGCCATTATCCATTTTCTCCTACAGATATTCTCCATTTGCTGACCACTGTTTGGTGCTAGAGGAGCATACCGGTTGGTGAAGAACTGGCGAACGCCGCTGGAAGTTGGCTCCATTTTGAGCTGAAATTTGGACTTCTGATAAAAAGCAAGCCCGATTGAACTTAAGAAATCGCAAAATGTTTCACGCTGTGCATGCTGAGCCTGCTGTGATTACAAGGCATACATAAGACTAGGCTCTGATTGGCACACATTGGTGTAGCTTCCTTGCACACACACAAATTCCCGTAGAAAGCTTAGAAATCTTAAGCGAACTTTACTGAGAGGTCACATATCTCAAAAAGTGGGTTGCCCAAAAATTTCGACTCTCCTTCATTTATTTTTTTTTGAAACTAGAAAAATTTTACGACTTTTTTTGCAGTTAAAAGTAAAAAAGCATAATTTTTAAGTCTTTTTGTGCAGTATAAAACTCAAAATTCGATTTTTGGCGAATTTTTGAAGTTTCAAAAGTGGTTTTTTTTATTTATAACATCATATTTACTCAACGGATTTTGTTAATTTGACCACCATTCGAAGCGTTTGACGAGTAGATTTTTTCGTTTTTTAGTGTCTCTCAACATTCAAAAGTAGAAAGTTATTTGCAATAAAACCAATTTTCAGTATTTCAAAATATTTAAAAAATTAATTTTTGGTATCAAAACTTGAGATTCTGACAATGGCACCATGAATTTCGCAAAATTCAGGCGTTTTTACCTAAACGTACCAACCAATTCAAAGCGCTCGAGGAGTTCAGCAAAGGTTCCTATAAGAATCCCTGTGACCTTTGCCGATAAGCCTCTGGCAGTGAATGCGGCCTCGGGATAGGCACTGTCTGCAGGCCAGAACAGGTAGCTGAAGTTGGCTGCTGAGAACAGGTCCAACAATTTGGCATTGCTGCCTACGAAGTCCTGCCATGGCTACTGGCCCCACTGGGTAAGTGCGGATTCATATGCTTGAGGCGTATTTTCACCTGTGACTATTGCTGATAAGCCTCTGGCAGTGAATGCGGCCTCAGGATACGCTTTTGCTGATAAGCCTCTGGCAGTTAATCATGCGAAGCATGCTAGGCGAAGCATAGGGGCCGTAGCACCCATGCCCGGAGGCCGGAGGAGCTCTGGCGCCATGCCCTTAGCGGCATGCGGCCAAGGCCCGCTTATACAGTTACCCCATTTTTCGTCCGTCTGTCCGCATATATATATATATAACTGGTACCATCGGCAAGCCAATTGTGGGTCTCTTTTCTCCAAATTTTGTAATTGCCTCGAGCAAAAAGTCAAGGAAATACATCTACTACTAGTGGAATCTGCTGCTTGGACAGTTGCATTTTGTTTTTGGCGCGCAGTTCAGTGTCTCTTTCCATGCGCGCCAAAAACAAAATACAGATGACGCAGCAGATTCCACTAGTAATAGATGTATTTCCTTGACTTTTTGCTCGAGGCAATTACAAAATTTGGAGAAAAGAGACCCACAATTGGCTTGCCGATGGTACCAGTTATTTCTTCCACTTTTAATATAGTATAAAATGTATATATACGGCCTTGTACAAGCCCAAGGAGACAAAGTAGAAGCAAACGGGTGCCACCATCGTAATCTACGTTCAAAATTACCTATATGGCGCTGTTATTTTGGCGAAAACCCTGTAAAAAGCATAAATATAGAGCTGGAATTGAAAAACATGCAAAAAACCCCCAAAAACTGAATTTTTACCCAAAAAGTTGATGTTTCGACCTAAAAAACGCGAAAAATGCCCAAAATAGAGGTGCCTTGACACTTTTTTGGCCCGATTTACCCTAGAACCGTTGAGATCCCAGCCCCAGAGGCTGCCAAAGTGTCTGCAAAGGTGCGGACGGACGGACGGACGGACGGACGGACGGACGGACGGACGGACGGACGGACGGACGGACGGACGGACGGACGGACGGACGGACGGACGGACGGACGGACGGACGGACGGACGGACGGACGGACGGACGGACGGACGGACGGACGGACGGACGGACGGACGGACGGACGGACGGACGGACGGACGGACGGACGGACGGATGGACGGATGGACGGATGGTGTGCGCCCGGACACCGGACATTTTTTTTAAAAAGTTTTTTTGAAATAACTTTTTCAATATGGCTCTAAAAATTTTTTGTCAAAAGAGGACCCCCCACAATTCGACCACGGCGCGTCGATTGAGCCTATTTGCAGCGCTCTCCGACGTCTGTGTGACGAGCTACAGCCTGCCAAATTTTGGGAAAGCTGCAATTGGTTGTGTTGCTCGATAAGAGGGGCTTGGCGCTACCGCTCCGCTAACGCTCCGCTCGCGCAAGCCCAATATACACATATATCAGGACAAAAGTTTAGTAACCTCTATAGACCGCGGAGCGGCCCTTCGGGCCGCTCCGCGGTCAAAAACCTCGAAAAATGAAACACCAAATTTCGAAAAAATTTCGAAATAGTGCATTTTATTTAATTTAAAGTAATAGTATTATTATTAGAATACCTCAGAAATCAATTGTTTCAGTAATTTAATGACATGAAGGGCAAACGGAATGACATCTTTTTAAGAGACGTTTCGCGAGAAAGCGGTGAATAGCTAAAGGAAGGTGGCCCAAAATTTTTTTTGACCCCCCAATTTTATTGTATTTTCTGAAAAAGCAATCAATTTTATCCTATGAGCCAAAATGAGAGGACCCAACTCGGTTAAGTTAGGCCACTATGGTTAAGAATGTAAAGAGAAGTCAGCAAGAAAAGCAATGTTATTAGTATTGGGGGTGCTGCCCAAACAATTATGTTTTCTCGACATATTTTCATGAAACTACCGACTAATGCATATCAAATTGAAGCTTATGAGCTAAAGAAGAGCGAGGTGTCATTTGTTTGGACAATATTGCGAGTTTTTGTATGAAAACAAGCTTGGCAATCATAAGGTATGTTTTTTGATATTGGAGGTTTTGGCAAAAAAATTAAGAATAGCTTGTCAGGACTTCATTTACCTGTGGATGCGACACACATTTTCGGATTTGTCATAAAATTTTGACCTTAAAACAAATAATATGCCCTGAGCAAATTGAGCATAAGAAATATGATGACTTTTTCTCATACACTCCTTTTTTTGCCTATGTTATAACATAGGGCACTAAAATCGGTTGTAAAATTGCCACTAAAAAACGTCCCATTTCTCACACTCTGACTCATGCTCAAAATCCTTTTCAGATAGATTTTCAAACATGTTTCCAGCTATAGGTGCCAAAACATTCGGGATATGTACTATATTACCACCAATAATGGTCAAAGTTTGATGAATGGTCCAAATTTCGCCTATGTTATAACATAGGCCAAAAATGACCAAAAAAATTTTGCTCTTAAATTTTCAATTGAACTGCTTAAATTAAATCTCCTGACGACCACTCCGCACCTGGAAATGCAATTTTTGAGAATGGTTTATCATAAAAAAAGAAAAAAATTGTTGCATAAAATTTGAAAAATATGGTCTAAATTTCATAAATTGCAAATGCCATATTTTAGCATTATTTTAGTATATCCATAATAAAAATTGCATTTCCAGGTGCGGAGTGGTCAGGAGATTGAATTTAAGCAGTTCAATTGAAAATTTAAGAGCAAATTTTTTTTGGTAATTTTTGGCCTATGTTATAACATAGGCGAAATTTGGACCATTCATCAAACTTTGACCATATTTGGTGGTAATATAGTACATATCCCAAATGTTTTGGCACCTATAGCTGGAAAACTGTTTGAAACAATCTATCTGAAAAGAATTTTAAGCATGAGTGAGTGTGTTAGAAATGGGAAGTTTTTTAGTGGCAATTTTACAACCGATTTTTAGTGCTCTATGTTATAACATAGGCAAAATAAGGAGTGTATGAGAAAAAGTCATATATTTCTTTATGCTCAATTTGCTCAGGGCATATTATTTATGTTTTAGGGTCAAAATTTTATGACAAATCCGAAAATGTGTGTCTCATGCGCAGGGAAATGAAGTCCTGACGAGCTATTCTTGATTTTATTTGAAAAACGAAAGTCTCAGAAATTGGTTAGTATTCAGCCGCTTTTCTTTAAATTTGGTGGAGAAAATGCATAAAATAAAATTTATTTCCACTAAATCACAATTTCACAATTTATAAAAAGTAAGGTTTGTTGATTCAAGCATCAAGGCGTCAGTTTACAGCGTTAAGCTGAAATCTTTTGGAATCTTATATAAAAATGTGTGGGGAAACTTACCTTATACTCAGTTTAGTCATAAAAAAAATTTTGGGCCTCAATTCGCCACCCTCTCGTGAAACTGGTCTTAATAACCAAGTTAGAAATAATATTTGAAGCCCAATAGGTCTAAATGAAATAGGACAATTTGTGAAGCTTCCAGGCAGCGCATCTATTGGCGACAGCCAATATTACCTTGTTCTTCTAAGTAAGATGAGGTGAAATTTGATGTCTCGAACAGCAGCCCATTATATTTCTTTATCGACAGCAGTAACTTTGAAAATTTTAATGAAAAAGATAATCAAGGAACTAATTTTGAGAGGGCCTTAATGCTCCAAAGCATGACATAATATCGAAGACAATAACAGAAAAGTAAACATTTTCAAAAAGGCGCTGCACTTGCGTGAGTGCTGCTCAATTGCGCGCAAAGAAACATGCATTGCATTTTCTTCCACCGCCCAAACATATACTGCTACCACTCGTGTTCCTTCCATTTTATTTCATTTTCTCGATTTTTGGCTTTTTCAAGTGATTTACTTCCAAATGAGGTAGGCTGGCAGAGAGTAAGCGAATGAAGGACGCGGAGACACAGGTCGCTCTCTGCCCCTGCGGGGGCCTCGCCCAGCTCAACGCTACCCTCCAGTCCCTTCGCATCCCAAAGATCATGGGTTGCTTCGATTTTTTAGCTCTCTTTCTTCCTCCCTCTTTTCTCAATTAATCCTGAGTCCTGGAACAAAACGAGACTCGTCTTGGTAGGGGTTGCGGAATGTCTGTCGCTGAACCTGGAGCTCTCTGCGCGGGACTCAGACGGGCATGTGATTGAGGAAACGTCGAAGGAGCCCAACATGCTCATCCCTTCTGGTCAGCCTCTCTGTCCAGTATCCCATAGCCTGCACAAAGCCCTGCCCCATCCTCTGTCAGCCTAAGTGAGGAGCTAATTGGGAGCATAGTGATAGAAAAGGGATAGGTGTACAGGCCAATGGAAACAAAGGAGAATGCAGGGACAAGGACACGGACAGAGGACACGGAGGCCACTCAGCCCTACGAAGCCCCTCAGACACCTGCACCTCGTTTGCCCCGCTTGCTTTCAGTCAAGGTGTGATGAGGACCTTTTGGCTGGTTTGCAGAGTCGCTGGGCAGCCGTCGAGTGAGTGCGCTGGACAACTACAAGCGCAAGCACGCCTCCACCATGCCCTGCTATGCCCTGCGTTAAGCTTTTTCTTTTTTAGCTGAGATGGAATATTTTCAAAGGCCAAATGTCAGAAATGCAACCCCCTCGGATTTCGAAGTATTTTCTCCTAGTTAGGCGACATCAAAGTAAGATTGCATGGATATTCAGTTTTTCACTTAACTAAATTTTTGAGAATATATTTGCCCATTTTCCTGCGTTGTAGTAAAGGGAAAGGTTGACATCAATCCGTGAAAAATCTACTTTTGATTTCTCCATTTTTCTCTGCTCAAAAGTGGCTGGAAAAAAAACCGAAATCAAATATGAGCAAAATCAAGGCGCTAAGAAGTGTGCAGGCCAAAAATTAGATTGTTTATTCAACCTTTTCCTATACTACAACAAAATAAAATTTGGTAATTTTCCCTCAAAAATTTTGTTAAACAAGTATATGGCGCAAAGCGCAATAGGTGACCGCGGAGCGCATCCTATATATGAAATTTTGTCACTCAAATAAGCAAGTCTGTGGTATCTCAATCAATTTCAAAAGTAAACACAGATTTAGAATTAACATATAAGACTTGTGAACAAAAAATCAAGTATTCTGTGCAATTCTCAAGACTTCAGGTATTACAGCACAAAAACCATATATTGCATTTTTCCAATTTTCTGCCCAGAAAAGTAATGTTTCAAATGCTTTGGGACCAGTTTCACCCCTCCAGATCTTCCTAAAATTTTATTACCTTTAAGCACAAAAAAAGTTTGTCACAATCCGCTGAGAATTCACCATTTCTCAGCATACCCCATTTTTGAACATTTCTACCCAAAAAAGTAATGTTTCAAATGCTCCGGGACCAGTTCCACCCCTCCAGATCTTCCTAAAATGTTATTACCTATCAGCAAAAAAAAAGTTTGTCACAATCCGCTGAGAATTCACCATTTCTCAGCATACCCCATTTTTGAACATTTCTACCCAAAAAAGTAATGTTTCAAATGCTCCGGGACCAGTTCCACCCCTCCAGATCTTCCTAAAATGTTATTACCTTTCAGCAAAAAAAAAGTTTGTCACAATCCGCTGAGAATTCACCATTTCTCAGCATACTCCATTTTTGAACATTTCTACCCAAAAAAGTAATGTTTCAAATGCTCCGGGACCAGTTCCACCCCTCCAGATCTTCCTAAAATGTTATTACCTTTCAGCAAAAAAAAAGTTTGTCACAATCCGCTGAGAATTCACCATTTCTCAGCATACCCCATTTTTGAACATTTCCACCCAAAAAAGTAATGTTTCAAATGCTCCGGGACCAGTTCCACCCCTCCAGATCTTCCTAAAATGTTATTACCTTTCAGGGAAAAAAAAGTTTTTCAAAATCCGTTGAGAATTGAGCATTTTACAGCATACCCCATTTTTCAACATTTCTACCCAAAAAAGTAATGTTTCAAATGCTCAAATTCCGGGTCTACCCCTCCAGATCTTCCTAAAATAGCATTACCTTTCAGGAAAAAAAAAGTTTGTCCCGATCCGTTGAGAATTCGCCCGTGGACAGCATTTCCAGATACCCATACATATATACACATATATATATATATATATCTGGTACCATCGGCAGGCCAAATGTGGGGCTCTTTTCTCCAAAATTTGCAATTGCCTCGAGAAAAAAGTCAAGGAAATACATTTCCTACTAGTGGAATCTGCTGCTTGGACACTTGCATTTTGTTTTTGGCACGAAATTCAGTGTCTCTTTCCATGCGCGCCCAGAAACAAAATGCAGATGACGCAGCAGATTCCACTAGTAGGAAATGTATTTCCTTGACTTTTTTCTCGAGGCAATTGCAAATTTTGGAGAAAAGAGCCCCACATTTGGCCTGCCGATGGTACCAGATATTTCGTCCACTTTTTATATAGGATAAAATGCATAAATATAAATTTTATATTGTTGATTATATATTTAATTAAAATTTAATTCGATATATAAAAAATAGTTTAAAAAATGTAAATTCGAAATTGAAAAATACAATGCAAAATTATTGGCACAACTTATTTTACAGAAATTTTCGTTACTCATACTCAAGGCAGTCAATTTTTGGGAGAAAACAGCTTTAATTTTGGCCTGGCGATGGTACAAGTTGTTTTCTCAACTTCAAAGAAACAAAAATAAAACGAATATTTGAGAAGGATTCGAACCTTTGAGTTTCAGTCTTATACACAATCGCGCACACCACTACACCACTGGTCCATATGACTTGATTGTGTAACAGAAGAGCTAAGATTAAATAAATACTTGGGGAAGGGGATTGGGGGAAGAAATGAATACCTACTATCGTCCATTGAATAGATGCGGAGGAGGAGGAAAAGGAGTTCGGACAAATGGTTTTTTGCATTTTTCATGGTAAAATAAATCGATTTATGCAAAAGTCAAAAAAGAAACTATAGTCAATTCGATGTTGCTCTTTCCAATGCAAAAAGAATCAGAAAGATTGAAACTTCCTGTGAGGCGCTAGAGCCTTATCAAAATTAAGATCTAGCAATAACCCTCAAAACATACACCTGGGTCGAAAAGAGGGGCTGGGCGCTGACACTTCGCTAACGCTCGCTCGCGCCAGCCCAATATCAGGACAAAAGTTCAGTAACCTCTATAGACCGCGGAGCGGCCCTTCGGGCCGCTCCGCGGTCAAAAAGAAAAAACTTAATGTATTTGTAAGCTTATTTTGACGTCTCCTAACTGCGAAAAAATTCATCGAAATCCGTGGGGTATCATTTTTGACATTTGGCATTTAATTAATCAGAAGATACGTTGGAGAAGAAGAAGACGAAGGGGAATTTTTCCTTCTCCGACTACGAGAGCCCAGCCATGCCTGCGCCTATGAAGACCCAGGTTGCTTTAGCTCAAATGAGATCAAATGAGATGAGGCAATTGGCAAATGACAGGAGGAAAGGATGAAGAAGAGTGAGAAAGCGAAGTCTGCGAAACGCTCCTTAGGCCAGCCAAACGTCAGTGCCACCAAGGTACTGCCCTCTACAACTTGACAAACTTAGCCAGCCATAATGTTGTGTCACAGGAATCCTCGCCACGAGGAGGCAAGAAGAAAAAGAATTCTAAAGTTAGCCTAAATTTTTAAGCTTAAAATAAAGCTAAGGGCATTGACAGGCCAATGAGATTTGGCTATCTGCCAACTCAGTGAAGGACAACACAGAAGCTGAGAGCCTGCCTGTAGACGTTGGCTTCTTGATTTGTTGAGGTGTGGTGGAGTGATTAGTGGATCCCTAGGGAGCGCTGGAGCCAAAGACAATGCGCAAGCGAGCTGAGAAGACCAGGCGACCAGCAAAGAAGACCAAGCTCCAAGACAGCGCCACTGCTTCCCATGTCCTCAATGTCAAAGAGACCTCTAGCAAAGGTCCAAACTATTTCCTTCCTCAAATTGGTTGAAAATTGTGGCTGAATAGCATCAAGCTGTTTCGTCCAGCTAGTTTTATGTCTGTGGAGTGTGGTAATGCAAATGGAAATTATTGATTTTACATACATTTAACTTCTTTTTACGAGAACTTGGTTCCATAGGGAAAACGGCAGCAAGCGCAGCGGTGGCAAAAACTGTGGCACAGCCTGAGATCGTGTCTTTGGCGGAGTATGGCAATTTCCAGCCTTCTCGTATGTTCTTGACACCTATATCGATAAAACGAATTAAATCCCTACCAGAAAATCGTGTCCGCAAGAAGCTTTTTGTCATTGCTGAGTCGCCTTCATCAGCAAAACAAGGTTCTCAAGCGTTCTTTGCATGCTCAGATAATGCGCCGCCAATTTTTGCAGCAGCTGCAAATGCTTCAGGTCGCGGAGCAAAACTGGACTCCTTGGTCCCTCTAGAATGTTGCTTCTTTCAAACCCCAGGCAATGAGTATTGGAGCATCATCATTTTCAGCTTCTCCGCTGAAGCAGCCGTCACGAGGAAAAAGGAAGCAGAAATCACTCCACTCTACTGGTTATAGGCTTTCGCCAGTAGGCGAGCAAAATGAGAGCAGGGAGCCATAAATTTGATTGTGCTGCAGCCAAAGAAGAGAAGGAGAATGAAAAAAGGATGCGCATCTGCTTCTCTGGAGGCTTCAAGAACACCAGTATTGGTCAGGAGGAAGCGTATGAGGTAATTTTTGCAAAAAGCCTTCTGACTGCTGCAAAAATATGGATGGGAGCATGAGAGATAAAAATATGGATGGGCATGAGAGTTAAAAAGAAAATGGATGTGAGAAATTGTGGAATTTGGCAGTTGGTGCGAAAGCTGGGCGGGGAGGTGGTGCTGGAGCTGAGCAGCTCAGACACTCGTCTTGTGGCCACCGCTCCGAGACTCAAACGAACGGGCAAGATCATGGCCGCCATCGCCTCCGGCATCCCCGTCCTCACTTTCTCCTGGGTCCCTAGCCCTTTTTTCCTGTCCACAGGACCTGAAGGTCAAAATCTGTAAATTCTTCAATTTTCCAGCTGCTGAAATGCGGGCAGCAGGGAGTCTGGGCCGCAGAGGAGCTGATGGAGGATGCAGGAGCAGAGGCCAAGTGGGGCTTCAGCCTGAAGAGATCCCTCACCTTGTCATCAGCTGGCATGCGCATCTTCGCCAACAAAGCCTTCTTTCTCATGGACGATCTTCCAAAGCATGATCTCACGCGTTTCCTTTTATCACCTTCCCCTCAAAAGACCCAGTAACTGAGCAAAACCGGCCTAAAGTGATGATCGAGGCCGCGGGAGGCCAGCTGCTTACACAAAAGCCAACCAAGAAGGCTGCCTCCTTCTACGTCGTTTTCAATCAGAACAGTCTCACCCCGGTTCATCTGGCTTGACAGAGTTGGATGGTTTGGATGGCTTTTCTGTTGAGGCGTATGTGGAAAAGCTGGCATCGCTGGTGAAGCTGATGACACCGATGAGCAAGGAAGCCGTGTTTCTGAGTATCTTGCGACAAATGTTCATTGCTTCTGAATGAAGGTGCTTAGTTTCTATTCTGGTGTCCTTAATGCACCTCTGCGGGTGCCCGGTTTGTATATCTCTCCTGGATTTGCTTGAAGTCTTACTTTTTATAGGTTTCAGTTTGGTTTTGCACTTTCTCTCAGAAACAGCAGCAAGAACATCAACTTTAACAAAAGCAGTTGTGAAAAGTAAACAAAGGGTTTCTGGTTTGGCAGACTTACATACCGGTTTTTATTCATATTAATTTTGTCATTGCCTTGATGAACAGTGAATAATGTCTAAAAATTTTAAGATAGAAAAATATGTTTTCATGTCACTTTAGCAGGTTTCGCTTTTGTGAAAACATTTGGCAACAGTTTTCAGTTTGAGTTGCAAAATTTAGGAATATAAACTGGTTTGAGTAAAAAGCTGTTCCCTTCAAAGGCGAAGAAAATTTGATCTATGATTTGGTATTCTCTCATAAAGTAGGTGTCAAAAATCGGAAACAAAAATTATTCATCAAAGGGCTAGCTGTGCCACGAAGTTGTCTATTTCCTAAACGAAATATCGGGTATTTTTTTTTTGAAGCAAGAAGTGCAATGTGAACCTTCCGAGTGAAAAATGAAGTTGAGGCGGAGCAACAGAAATTGACCAACTGAAGGATGGGAAGACATGGGAACATTTAGACTGATAAAACAGCTCTTGGGGGTAACAAGCTTGCAAACCAGCAGTGGAGACTCCACTTCTGGTGAATCACAATGTGGGATTTTAGGACCTTTCCTGCATTGCAAGTGCTGCACTTTTAAGTTTGGCCGCACTTTGAAACATGATATGACGTGGTATCCGCAGTAGCGCAAAATGAAAAATTAGTGACTGAACAGGATGTCGCCAAAAATCTAAACTTTTGGTGCTTCAAGTTCAACTTTTGGTTTATGGCACATTGTAACAGAAAAAAACAAATATTTGTAGACTGCTGCAATAAACTGCTGCTGCTGCAAACGGCAATAAATGATTATGGCGATGCTATTTATGGCAAAAAATATTGCCTTTATAAAAATATTCTAAAATCTTTGGTTACGTCTCTTCCGAAATCTCCTGATAAAACTTTCGAAAAGCTTAACTGATAAAATGACTGAGATTTCAATTGCTGCCCTTATTTGCTGACAGGTCCAATCACCTCTATCTTGGCTGCCACCTGCCTGTTTTACCTTACCGAATTCTGACTGTCTGGTAATGAGGGTGTTTCTAGAACCTCGAAGTTTTTCACAATGTGGCCAAAAACGAGATTTAAGACACAGAATCTGATAGACTCGAGATAGACTCGAGATAGACTCTAAAAGAGGTATTCCAGATTTGAAAAAAAAATTTTCTCCGATTTGTGCCACCATCCAAGGTAATTTAGTTCTCATCTCTGTGCCACAAGTCGTTTCCCAAAAAACGAATTGGTTGACCTGATATGGTCACTTGTGTAAAATGCACTTTTTTGGGCATTTGAAACCTGCAATTTCAGTTTTTTGAAAATGTTGCTAAAGAAATTTCTGATAATTGTGGATCATTATATATCAATCGAAAGGTAATTAGGAGACAAAGAAGGTGGTGTACTCCATTTTTGGCATAAGTTATCGAAAATTTTGGTTTTTCAATTTTGGTACATAAAAACTGATAGCTCAAATTTGATGAGTTTTGCCAAGGGGTGGACCATAACCACGTTAAAATTCAGGTTCTTGTGGTCATTTTGATATATAACACGCCTGGTTTCGGTTTGTTAGAATCAGGAATTTTTTCAATTGAAAATTTGCACTCAACATTTGGCCCTATGTTAAAGCTTAGGCAAAAATTTGGGAAAAAATTTTTTGTCTTAGATTTCTATTTTTACTGCCTAAATATCTTCTTTAGGCTCCAATACACCCTACTGTATCATTGGTTTCTTTTGTTTTAGTTCAAAATATGTCAATCCTGAATCAACTATTTCCTATGCTTAAGCATAGGCCATATTAGGCTTCTCTCCCATTTTAGAAGTTTTTGGGTCAAAACTCAACTAGATCTCCACCAATTTCGACAAACTTTTTTTTCACAGAAACCTCAGAAACCTTTTGCTTTAATTGAGACCAGCTACAGCTATTAATAATGAACAGAGGTTTCATGGCACTGAATTATGTTACCAAAAGCTGTTTATAGGCTAATAGGTGTGTGCTAAGATAATTAAGTGCTGTGCAACCTGTGTACAGTTTACACACCTTATTTTGGGATCATAATGATGACAAATCATTTGGGCTTTCTGTGAAAAAAAAGTTTGTCGAAATTGGTGGAGATCTAGTTGAGTTTTGACCCAAAAACTTCTAAAATGGGAGAGAAGCCTAAAATGGCATAGGAAATAGTTGATTCAGGATTGACATATTTGAACTAAAACAAAAGAAACCAATGATACAGTAGGGTGTATTGGAGCCTAAAGAAGATATTTAGGCAGTAAAAATAGAAATCTAAGACAAAAAATTTTTTCCCAAATTTTTGCCTAAGCTTTAACATAGGGCCAAATGTTGAATTGAGTTTACTCCGTAAACGGGTTTCAAACAGAACAGCAAGCGAAGTGGTGTTCTGAAGAGAGATTAAAAGTTGGGGAGAATCGGCATCACATCACATTGTCAGCATTTAGTGTCAGATTGGCAGCCTCGAGGAAGAGCCTTCGCCTCCCGCTCGCCACCTCTGACGGGATCCGCCTCCAAATGCCATTCACCCGGCCAGGCCAGTGCCCCTTTTCCCCGCCCCTGCCTGCCCCCGTCTCTACGTAGTGGTGATTTCCACGCAGGTTTGTGTGAATGAAGGGGAAATAAATAGGGCAGCCATGCCATTTTTCTTGGAGCTGAGGAGATGGGGCTTCGTTGGGGGTGCTTTTCTGGAGACAGATTATAAAGCATTTCCAGACGAGCATGAGGTCAGTAATTATGCGCCGTCGTTTGAGAGAGTCTAGGCCTAGAAATGCTAGTCGTGCATGGTAGCTTCCTGCTGGGGCAGGCAGGCGGCAGCGGCGCATGATGAAGCGAGTAAAGTTGCATTGGACTTTCTCGATTTCTTCAGAGTCAGCCTTTTTGCTAGGGGACCAGACTGGCGAGCAGTATTCGAGCTGTGGGCGTATGTAGGTGGTGAATGCTCTTGTGAGTAGGTGCGGCGTGGCAGCATGTAAGCATTTTTTGATAAGGTGGGCAGTGAATTTAGCACGATTAATCATGCCAGTGATATGTGCTGAGTAGCTGAGAGTGGGCCTTAGGAGGATGCCGATCTTATTGAGTAGAGATGTTTATGAGCTTCTCCTTCCACTTCAGTTCTATATCTTTGGATTTAATTTTATCCAAGGCCTTCCACGGATTCATTAGACTTCCTACTCATCCACCATCCACGTATTGGACTTCAACACCATTGACCATGTTGCCATATAGAAATGAGTGAATGTCCCGTCAAAAAAGGGAGTTCTCTTATTTTCAAAAATACTGAGTTTTTCATATCGGGTAACCTTACTGGTTAAATATTTATAAATTGTTAAATCTTTCCAAAGCTTAAGCACAGTAGTGATAATATCACAAAAATTCTAAAACTAACTTAAATTAAGGTAACTGAATTTTTGGAAAACTTGCATAAACGTTTGAGAAATCATTGGAGAAAAACCGTGCCAGCATGCCAGCAATTTTCAGAATGATCGCAGGATACTAGCTGAGCTAGTGCTAGAAGAGACACTCTGCTAGCCTGAAAGCCCCACTTAGCCACATGTCCGCCGCCTCGCTCCATCTTGGCCTGGCCCTATCCCCCAGCCTTAGCCCTTTCTCTTTTTTCGCCTAGCTTTGCTCCGTAGAGTCTCAGTGGTGCGGGTACTGGTTGAATATGCAGCAAACTTCAGCCCCTCCCTCCTGGCACACGCCCAACGGCAGCGACACCTCACCCGGTGGCCAATGGCCAATGACACTGTCATTGCATCTCTCCCTAACTGTCTTCTTTCCTTCGAGAGCAGAGGCTGGCTCAACCTACGCCAATTAGCGCCTAGGAAAAGGGCAAATTTTCAAAAGATTTGGCAAATTTATGGGGAATTTGCAGAACCAAAAACCGCCACCAACTTCATTTGCGGCTGTAAATGTATTTTGCAAAGTCATTGGTTTTGTCATTGGAGAAATATTTTCTTTTCATTACGAAACATTTAGCTGTTTGATATCTTGGTACTAGCTGGACACAACTAATAAGAAATCTGAACAAAAGAGGCCAGAGTGAAAAATCAAGATCCAGTCTGGTTTGGGTGAGCGCTTCTGAGGTGCTCCAAAGGGGGTTGAGGTCAGGACAGTCTAGATGGCAAAGGTGGCAGCGCCAAGGCTTGAAGTGGGAGTGCTGGAGCTTGAGGTGTGGCAGGAGGTTGGCATTGCGCTTGCCGGCATAGTCTTTGAAGGGGCAGACGAAGGGCTCCTCCGCTCGGTGCGTCTTCCGATGCTGACTCAGACTGCTCTGCTGACGGAATTTGGCAGGACAGAGGCTGCATTTGAATGGGCGCTCGTCGGAGTGAACGTTCAATGCTCCAACAGCTTCTGTCGCCAGGGAGTTCTCAAACACTTCATCCTTACAAAACAGGTAAGTAAATTAGAATAGCAGAACACAGGAATTTTGAACGATTTTTGTTCATAAAATGTTATTCACTGTTATGGCTGAGCTAAAGATTAGAACCAGCATTTGTCGAAGCACTGTCCAAAAATTTAGCTAATTTTATGAACGCTTCTTTAGCAGGCGGCAATATCAGCTCCACGAAGCAGGCAAAGACTAAAAACCGCTGAACGTTAGATTTTGTTGGTTTCAAAATTTTGCTAAACCCAAAAATTGTTGCACTTTTCCCTGACCTAATGCTATGATGCTCATAAAAATTGCAAAGGACAAGTCATATTAGAGAAGGCTGCTCACTTGAACTGGCAGTGGTCGCAAGCGAACTGCTGCTGGCAGCCGTGCTTGCCCTGGACATGCTTGCGGAGGTTGCTGGCGCTGATGGTGGTGTAGTCGCAGCGATGGCACTGGAACGGCCGCTCTCCCGTGTGCACGCGCAGGTGAGTGGTCAGCAGGCTGGAGTAGGCCAATTGGTGGCTGCAGATGGGGCACCGTCGAGCGCCGGCAGCTATCGACTCTGCCGTCAGTGGCTCCAAATCCACCCTCCACTGCTCTGCATTCTGCAATTCTCACTCAATCGTATTTTTTTAAATTAAGCGTTAAATTCTAAAATCAGTGCTTGAATGGGTGTGTGAAGAAGAT
This sequence comes from Ptycholaimellus sp. GST1_10, assembly GCA_030248095.1. NCBI lineage: Eukaryota > Metazoa > Nematoda > Chromadorea > Chromadorida > Chromadoridae > Ptycholaimellus > Ptycholaimellus sp. GST1_10. The sequence goes on from JASANA010008403.1 coordinate 69,430, forward strand.
GCGCAAGGCAAATTATAGTGTGTTTAAAACTTAATCTATATTATATGAAATCTGTTTATAATTATGGGGCTCTGAAGAAGGAAGCTATTGTAAGAATTCAAAGGAATGAAAAAACTGCTACCTTGAACTCCGCTAAATCGCGTGTCGTTATAGCCACCTGCTTGTCCTCTTTCACTTCCTTTTCTGAAACCAATCAAGGCTGGTGTAATTGATTGTTGCATTATATGAGAGGAAGATGCACCTGTCGCTTTGGCTTGGGAACTTGGGCTGCGTTTTGGCTTCTTCGAAGGCGGCTGTCCAACTCTGTCCTTGTTTTCTGACAATTTATTTAGCGTCAAAGTTTAGGCAACAAGGTCATTTGAAGAAGTCTGGGCTCAAAGAACTGCACTAATTTAGCCAGCATCACTTCAGGCTTGGTAGAGCAGCGAAAGTAGACTGAACCTTTGGAAATGGAGCTTTTGGGAGTGGAGGTTTTCGGCTCTTTGGCTTTTTTGTGGAGTCCTAAAACGAGAACTTCTCTACGAATCAGCTCAGCTTGCCAATTGGCCAACCTCGAGCGAATTTGAAGGCTTCTGCACGTGCCTTTTTTGCTTCCATTCCCTGCAATTTCAATTTCAATCACTTGAGCCACAAAAAGCTGTTTTCTTTTGCTTTATCCCACTTACTGCAACATGAAAGAATGAAAGAAAAACCTGACGCTTCTTTTCCGCATTGGCCGCCAACCGCCTGTTCTTCTCCTCATGCTGCCGCTGCAATTTCATCTGCTTCTGGTGCAAATTCTAGACTTTCTTCGGTCAAGCAACAAACAAGTATATGGCGCAAAGCGCAATAGGTGACCGCGGAGCGCTTACACATCCAAATGTAGTAAAATCCAAAAATTAAGGAAAAATTATGCTGTGAAGGTGATCATTGCATCTCAAAAGGAAAATTCTGTGGTTTCTCAACCATTTTCAAAAGTAAGCACAGATTTGGAATCGTTATATACGACTTGTGAACAAAAAAACTTAAGTCGTCTGTGCAATTATTAGCCGTTCAGCTGCTACTAATTATTGAGGCTATTGTCATGTGTGAAATTTTGTCACTCAAGAGGGCAAGTCTGTGGTTTCTCAACCATTTTCAAAAGTAAGCACAGATTTGGAATCGTTATATACGACTTGTGAACAAAAAAACTCAAGTGTTTTATTCAATAATCAGCCGTTCAGCTGCTACTAATTATTGATGCCATTGTCATGCGTGAAAGTTTGTCACTCAAGAGGGCAAGTCTGTGGTTTCTCAACCATTTTCAAAAGTAAGCACAGATTTGGAATCGTTATATACAACTTGTGAACAAAAAAATTCAAGTTGTCTGTGCAGTTCTCAAGATTACAGGTGCTACAGGGCAAAAACTGTATAATGCAATGTTTAAACCTTTCTACCCAAAAAAGTAATGTTTCAAATGCTTGTAAACCGGTTCCACCCCTCCAGATCTTCCTAAAATAGCATAACCTTTCAGGAAAAAAAAAGTGTGTCCCAATCCGTTGAGAATTCGCCCGTGGACAGCATTTCCAGAAATACATATATATATATGAGGACAAAAGTTGAGTAACCTCTATAGACCGCGGAGCGGCCCTTCGGGCTGCTCCGCGGTCAAAAATATATCACTCAGTTAAGTTTAAATTCGTTTTAAAAATTAAGATAACAAGTATATGGCGCAAAGCGCAATAGGTGACCGCGGAGCACACCACATTCCAGCTTACAATGGGAATGCAAGGAATTTCGTTACTCCAAAGGGCAAGCCTGTGGTTGCTCACCCATTTTCAAAAGTAAGCACAGATTTGGACTCGTTATATATGACTTGTGAACAAAAAAACTCAAGTCCTCTGTTCAATTCTTTGCCGTTCAGCTGTTACTGATTATTGATGCCATTGCTGTGCATGAAAGTTTGTCACTCAAGAGGGTAAGTCTGTGGTTTCTCAACCATTTTCGAAAAAAAGCACAGATTTGGAATCGTTATATGCAACTTATGAACAAAAAAACTCAAGTGTTCTGTTCAACTATCAGCCGTTCAGCTGCTACGAATTATTGATGCTATTGTCATGCATGAAAGTTTGTCACTCAAGAGGGCAAGTCTGTGGTTTCTCAACCATTTTCAAAAGTAAGCACAGATTTGCAATCGTTATATACGACTTGTGAACAAAAAAACTCAAGTCTTCTGTGCAATTATCATCCGTTCAGCTGCTAATAATTATTGATGCTATTGTCATGCGTGAAAGTTTGTCACTCAAGAGGGCAAGTCTGTGGTTTCTCAACCATTTTCAAAAGTAAGCACAGATTTGGAATCTTTATATACAACTTGTGAACAAAAAAACTCAAGTTGTCTGTGCAATTCTCAAGATTACAGGTGCTACAGCGCAAAAACTGTATAATGCAATGTTTAAACCTTTCTACCCAAAAAAGTAATGTTTCAAATGCTCGGAAACCGGTTCCACCCCTCCAGATCTTCCTAAAATAGCATTACCTTTCAGGGAAAAAAAAGTTTGTCCCAATCCGTTGAGAATTCGCCCGTGGACAGCATTTCCAGAAACTATATTTTATAATATATATATATATATATATATATATATATATATATATATATATATATATATATATATATATATATATATATATATATATATATATATGAGGACAAAAGTTGAGTAACCTCTATAGACCGCGGAGCGGCCCTTCGGGCCGCTCCGCGGTCAAAAAAGATTCATGTTATTTTTATATCCTAAGATTTAAACAGAAGTTGAAAACATAAACAATACCCCGTGTTTGATGGCTCTGCCGATGTTCTCAAGCGAGGTAGGGCGGCATTTGAAGATTCACATCTGGAAATTAATTCGCTGCTTTGCAAGTTGGCAAGGCAAGACTGAGCTTTCATGACTGGGTTTGGTCCAACTTTAATGTCCAAGTATCAATATCATGCCTAAATCTCATGTGAAGCTGTTCTAGCCCCTTCGCAGATAATGAACAAAGCTGTACTTAACTTAAAACCAAAAACTACGATAAGGACTGGAGAGCTTGGACCAGCGTCTGAAAACTTCCCGTTTGCTTTCCACTGGAGCATTGCTTTAAAGGTCAAATACGTGAAAAACCACCTCCACGGAATTGGCTAATTTTTTGCACATGGTTAGGGGTTGGTGAAGTAAGCTTGTCGGCAAAAGCCGTTTTTCACTTTCGACCAAAAATTTTGAGAAAAACAAGTATATGGCGCAAAGCGCAATAGGTGACCGCGGAGCGCATCCTTTATATGATACTTTGCAACTCAAAAATCTAGCCTGTGGTTTCTCAACCAATTTCAAAAGTAAGCACATATTTAGAATCGAAATATAAGACTAGTGAACAAAAAAAGCAACTCTTCTGTGCAATTTTTAAGACTTCAGGTACTACAGTGCAAAAACCGCATATTGCAATTTTCTAACTTTCTACCCAGAAAAGTAATGTTTTAAATGCTTCGGGACCAGTTCCACCCCTCCAGATATTCTTGAAATTTAATTACCTTTAAGCAAAAAAAAAGTTTGTCCAAATCCATTGAGAATTCGCCATTTCTCAACCGACCCCATTTTTCAAAATTTCTACCCAAAAAAGTAATGTTTCAAATGCTCCGGGACCAGTTCCACCCCTCCAGATCTTCCTAAAATGTTATTACCTTAAAAAAAGTTTGTCCAAATCCGTTGAGAATTCGCCATTTCTCAACATACCCCATTTATCAAAAGTTCTACCCAAAAAAGTAATGTTTCAAATGCTCCGGGATCAGTTCCGCCCCTCCAGATCTTCCTAAAATATTTTTACCTTTCAGGAAAAAAAAAGTTTGTCAAAATCCATTGAGAATTGAGCATTTTACAGCATACCCCATTTTTCAACCTTTCTACCCAAAAAAGTAATGTTTCAAATGCTCAAATTCCGGGTCTACCCCTCCAGATCTTCCTAAAATAGCATTACCTTTCAGGAAAAAAAAAGTTTGTCCCAATCCGTTGAGAATTCGCCCATTCCCAGCATTTCCAGGAACATATATATATATATATATATATATACACAAATATATATATATATATATGAGGACAAAAGTTGAGTAACCTCTATAGACCGCGGAGCGGCCCTTCGGGCCGCTCCGCAGTCAAAAATTCCGAAACTTCCTGTGTTGTAGCATAGGGAAAAGTAGAAAAAAATTCAAGAATAATTCAATTTCGATTTTCCTGTTTTCTCCGCTCATCAGTGGAAGCAAATAACTATTATCAAAAATTTAAGCAAGAAAAAATGGGCAAATTTGGTGTTCTGTGGTGCGCGCTGCCCAAAAACTAGGTTAATTGGTCATTTTGGGGAGTTTTCAGAGGATTTTCACACATTTTTATGAATTTTAAATTTTTCCCACATTTAGGACCCCGATATTTGAAATCTACGGCCAAAAATTGACCCATAGTCTTAACAAATATTCCATATTAATAAAAAAAAGTTTTAAATAATTTTTATCCCACCAAAAATGATTACTTTGTTCAAATATTTTTTCACTAATATGTCTAGAACACTTAAAAGCTTGATATACAGTATTTTTTATGATTATGGGTCAATTTGGGGGCGTAGATTTCAAAAATTGAGGTCCCAATTGGCAGAAAACATTTTTAAATTATGAAAATTAAGGGAAAACCTCTAAAACCCCCAAAATGAGCATTTTTTGGTCGGTTTTCGAGCCACGCGGAACGACGCGGACGGTTTTGACCATCTATCTTGGCCTTAATTGATGTATTTTATCAGAACAGAGCCACACTGGTGCCCGCCAGTGCCCGCCATAAAATTTCCCTAACAAACTTTCCCAAAAACTGGCTTTTTGCGAAGCTCCCAATGGTTAAGCATAGCAAACTTTCCAAACAAATTGCTCAACACTAGAGCCGATTTGCGCCCAACCAATGGTGGTTGCAAGCTTACTTTGGGGATACCTACCCATGCTTAAAATATGAACCAAATCGGTGGGGGTGGTTCTACGCGTAATTGGCCTTTAAGAGGAGCATACCGGTATGTGAAGATCTGGTGAACGCCGCTGGAAGTTGGTACCATTTTAGCTGAGCTTTGGACTTGTGACAAAGACTAAGCCTGACTGAACTAAGGAAAATGCAAATTGTTTCACGCTGTGCACGCTGCCCCTGCTGTGATTACAAAGCATACGGGAGATTTTTGGGCTTTTTCCTTGCACACACACTGCTTCCCATTGAAAACTTTGAAATCTTAAATGACTGTCTAAAATCACGCAAATGCATGCGAAAGTGGTTGATGAATAAGAAAAGAAGCTAAATTTAAGAGAGGGTATCTCAAAGGCTTGAAAATCTTGTGGAAACAGGGTTTTGAGTTGAGTACAGGGGATGAAGGCCTAAGGTATGGCATTACTGGAAATGAAAACCATTTGTGAAAATCCATCTTCTTTCCAGAGATATGGCCCATAATGTAATGGAAGGTCGAAAATTTGCCAATTCTCAGCTTTCTTTGACCTGGCATCATCTAATTGATCATTTCTCCACTTCTACTTCATGTTTCGGAAAACTGAAGACATCATCATAAAGAAGACAATTTTCCCCATCTGATACAACCAGAAAACAGACAAATTTAAGTCTTTAATAGCTTAAAAAACTTCAAAATTTCTTCAATTTCATGTTTTGCAAAATCAGCAAAATTTCGGTTTTTTAGATTTTTCTCAAAATTTTTGGTTTATCTAACCCATTTTGATGGCAGATTCAGAAAATTCAGGTTATTTTACCCCTAGATAACTTGGTTTTAGTCATTTTTGAGGATACCAAATGGAGAAAATCGCGGCTGAATATGTTGATTTTGGGTGCTGAATATGCATTTTGGGTGCTTACTTTTGGGTGCAACGAGAATGTCTCATGAACCCACAGCGACAATCTTCACAAACAGGAAAAAAGAATCAACGTCAGTTCCAGGAATCAACGAACAAGATTAGCCATCCTCCCTCAATGTTCTAACTGTCCGTCCACTTACTAACATCTCATATTTTATAAATTTTATCTAGGACATGCCTGGCAAGCGCCTTAGGCATGGTGTCGGCAAGCACCTTTGACACATGGTACATGACCATTCCTATGATAAAATTTATCTCATCACTGGACATACATCGAATCAAATATTATCTAGGTCATGCTTGGCAAGAGCCTTTAAGCATGGTGTCGGCAAGCGCCTTAGACACATGGTCCTTGACCATTCCTATGATAATATTTACCACGTCAATCACCATACCTCAAATCACTGCCGTCACTCCATCACAGTGCTTATCAATATTATCTAGGTCATGCTTGGCAAGAGCCTATAAGCATGGTGTCGGCAAGCGCCTAAGACACATGGTCCTAGACCATTCCTATGATAATATTAATTTACCTTAAAACGTAAAACTGAATGTCTGCAACTATCAGCAAATACAAAAATCGAACCAATTTAGCTCAATTATACGAATTTATCTAGGTCATGCCTGGCAAGCGCCTATGGGCATGGTGTCGGCTTAGAGCCCATGGCACATGGTCCACGACCATTCCTATGATAAATTATTCAACCACGTAATGGTCCGATGCTAAGACTTCCATTATTCTTAACCTTTTACCTTGCTCGGTATTAACATCAAAATATTGAATCCACTTACCCAAAAAACGAATTTACCCCACTCATGCTCATTTTTTCCTTTCTAACTAGTACTACCTGCAATTCATAGTACACAAACCCTAGTCTTTAATGCCTACAAAATCATGCTGCGGACAGGCAATTTATTGCCGACACCTCTGAATAGAAACTAGTAAAATAAATGCTTAGTGCCTATTAATGGCAAGGGCCTGGCACTTCAAAATCCGCACTCTACTTGTAGAGTAAAAAAGCTTCATGCAACAAAAAACTAGATGATCGACTTCATTTCAAATCGGGAGTCGAAACATGCCCCTGGAGCGGGCTTAAAGGCTCCAAAACTCAAAAAACCATCATGAAAACACAACCAACCAAACCCCCTTTCCCCGTATCATGGGAGGACCCGAGGGTCGCTCACTGTGCCACGGGAACCCTTAACTCGACTTGCACGCTGGCTCGGGGTCGAGAAGATTCATATTCAGGGCCAGCTGAGAACATTAACAAGTATGCAATAGGTGACTGCGGAGCGCATCCTTTATATGATACTTTGCAACTCAAAAATCTAGCCTGTGGTTTCTCAACCAATTTCAAATGTAAGCACAGATTTAGAATCGACATATAAGACTAGTGAACAAAAAAAGCAACTCTTCTGTGCAATTCTTAAGACTTCAGGTACTACAGTGCAAAAACCACATATTGCAATTTTCTAACTTTCTACCCAGAAAAGTAATGTTTTAAATGCTTCGGGACCAGTTCCACCCCTCCAGATATTCTTGAAATTTAATTACCTTTAAGCAAAAAAAAAGTTTGTCCAAATCCATTGAGAATTCGCCATTTCTCAACCGACCCCATTTTTCAAAATTTCTACCCAAAAAAGTTATGTTTCCTATGCTCCGGGACCAGTTCCACCCCTCCAGATCTTCCTAAAATGTTATTACCTTTCAGGAAAAAAAAGTTTGTCAAAATCCGTTGAGAATTGAGCATTTTACAGCATACCCCATTTTTCAACCTTTCTACCCAAAAAAGTAATGTTTCAAATGCTCAAATTCCGGGTTTACCCATCCAGATCTTCCTAAAATAGCATTACCTTTCAGGAAAAAAAAAGTTTGTCCCAATCCGTTGAGAATTCGCCCGTTCCCAGCATTTCCAGGAACATATATATATATATATATATACACAAATATATATATATATATATATATGAGGACAAAAGTTGAGTAACCTCTATAGACCGCGGAGCGGCCCTTCGGGCCGCTCCGTGGTCAATAAGTGGCATGGTAGGCTTAGACCTAGACGATCGACCAACCAAGCGAATGCTATGAGTGCTGAGGACAGAAACAATAGACAGGAAAATCATAAGTCATCAGTGCAGGAATTGAAAATACCTCAACAATATGACAATGTAGGTAGGAAAGAAAACCCCACAGAATGGAGAGATGGTGCCAAAGGAATAAAATGCAACAGATGCGGCACATGCAAAACCTTAGCGGAACATAACAACTGGGCATGGCCATCCAACACTAAAAAGAGAATCAAATGCGAATACAGCAATATTCCGGGATGTGATAGCAGAGCGGTAGTTTATCTACTGGAATGTCAGAAAGCTGGATGCGATATGAAATATGTTGGGGACAGAATGTGTGAACACAGAAGGAATATCGCCAAGGGAGAGATGGACACAATCGTGTACCAACATTTCCACAGTGGACACGGTGAAGTAGTTCAACCAACGGTGAAAGTACTGCAAACCATAAGCGATGAAAAATTAGCCATGAATAAAAGAGCCCTAGAGGACGCGGAAAGAGATTGGACTCTTTGCCTGAACACAGTCTGGCCGTGGGGCCTGAACACCAATATTCAAGGCTACGGAACAATTACTAAAGTAACAGACCCAGTAGATAGACGAAACTGCCCATGGTTCACAGTCACCACTGAAAGAGCAATCCCTAGAGGGGACTGCAAAAAACGAGGAAGGCGACGTGGAGAGGAAAATGTTCTGAACACAGAAGCAGACTTCGAACTGACGGAAACTACAATAGCTAACATGGCCTTCAAGAGGAGAGAACTGTTTGAACTGCTACGCTGCCTTCAAAACACGGAGCTAAGAAAGCTGATAGTCTATCTTAGAAAGAGAAACAATGAACAGAGTTTCAAAATATACCAGTTGGTGGCAAGCTATTCAACAACCAGGTTCAAATTGAACACTCTGAGAAACAGACGTAAAAATCCTTCAATCACAATCTCTGAGCAATATTGCAACGAATGGAGTACCTCACTGGGCGTGAGCAGAATTATATCCCGATGTGGAGCAAGACTAGGTCTAAGCAAGGCCATACTGGAAGACACACGATTCACACAGACCTTACCCGAACAGCTAGGGGCATTTGCCCTCAGCTACTTGCCCTTCCTCAAAAAACTGGATGCTGCTGAAATCACCAAAATTCTAAAACGCGGATGCAACTGTGCAACTAAACCTGAAAATATCAGAAATTTTAGAGGACATGTACTGACAGGGGACTTAACATGGCTGGACAACGACTTGGTGGACCTGTTCTCCAAGGGCCTCAAATTTAGACCTCATGATGACAACACAATTGACAACGCAAAAATTGCTGGAGCCAATGCAATATTCAGCTGGGTAGGGGTCCTAGCTGCCACGAAAAATGCAACAGATGATTCAGCAACAAGAATTTACCACCTGCTAATGGAAGAACTTGAAAACAGCTATAACAGACTAAATACTGATGAGAATAAACGATCACATGAAGGAAAAAAGAGAACCACAAAGAAGTTTATGAGGGAGTTAAAGAAACTGCACGACTGGTACGTTGTCACACCTGTAGACAAAGCCAGCAACAATATCGCCATCACCTGCAAAATCGCATACATCACAAGAATGAATGAGGAGATGGGGATCACAGTAGATAACACAGGTACTGTGAACTTCAAAGGAAATCAGACATAACAACTCCGAAGAGAGAGCACATAACAGTTATAGCGAGAAGCAGGTAAGAGACATGACTGACGCAGTCATCAACGAGGCCTACGTTTTCTACGGAGGGATGCTATTCAAACAGATAAAGGGAGTAAGCATGGGCACAAGCTGCAGCCCTCTTGTGGCCGACCTGGTCCTATCCAAACTAGAATATGACAATCTCACAAAGCGAGAGAACCACAGACATGCAATCAGACTCAGAGGGACAAGACGGTACATAGATGACATCATATGCTTCAACGGAACACTTATAGAATCGGAGGCACCAAACATCTACCCAGCTTCACTGCCTCTTAACTTCGATGGCATCACAGAAGGCACAATACACTTCCTCGACCTAGAAATTGACGCCCAAGGGAAGGGAAGGAGAGTTTTCGACAAACGAAGGAGTTTCAAATTTAAAGTAATATCACTGCCTGACAAGGCTAGCAATCAACCGTTGCAGCTAGGCCTAAACACTTTCTTCAGTCAGACACTAAGGTTCTGTAAAATATGTATGGAGTGGGAAGACCTAGAGTTCAACTTCCTGATACTTTCACAGACAATGAAGAAGAGAGGATACGGAGCAGATGAGCTAAGGTCGGTTGTGAAAAGGTTAAATAAAAGATATCCTCAGCTACTTCGATCTATTACAGGGTGCAAGCAGAATAGGATGATATCAATTCTCTACAACAAAACAGAGAAAACAGAGAGAAACAACACCTCTTGACGTACTACACAGGGAAAAACTATAATTATCTCTATTGCACATCTTTGAGTTGATGGAGTTGACATGACCACGCGGGAGAACATGGGAGCACACAAAAGTCGAGGCAGCACAGGGAATGGACAAGACGGATCAGTGCGCGGCAGTCGAACACCTCTAACTCAACTGGTTTGAAGGTCGGTGTGTTAATTTCATCCACTTTGCCGCGTACTCACATTGGGCCTGTGCGAGTTGCTAATAAAAGGAGGACAGGCTGATTCGAGACACCAAGCGCTGCACTGAACAAGAGGAACAAGAAGACTTCGGACAAGACTTGAGAAAATTTGTTGCTAATAGATTCAAATATTTCTTACAAAACTTTTTCATGACATAGACATAATAAAATAAAGATCCTACCAAATCTAACTTTAACAAAATTAAATTACATTTTTGATGTTTCAAGTGTCTTTTAACTAAAGTACAACCCATTAGACTGTGTCAGTCAAGATGACCTCAATCCAGGAGCTCTGCAAGCATTATGTTGGTGTAGAGTGGGAGGAGTGTCTCAAAGCCCATGAAGAGTTCGAAGCTCAGCGGCCAATCAGCGGACGATGGATCGCCTTTTGGCTGATCTTCCTTCTTAACCTGGTTGGGATATTGTTCCTAGGAACGTATCTTTGCCGTCTTCATCGTGTCTTCTGTCGCAGCATTCCCTTGGCTGCTGCTCAGGAGCGCAGTCATGATGCGGAAGTTGAGCTTGGGCTCGACTGAGGAAGCACCATGAGACTCTCCTAGATCATCAACAGCCTATAACTGGCTTCTTAGCTCAAGTAACAAGCTACAGGAGGAGTTCTACAGGGGGCTGTGACAATCCCATACCATACAGAAAAATTTGTCTTGGGTTGGGTCCACCAAAGCAGTGTTGCCATTTTTTTATGGCATAATGTGTACATTACAGAATCTTATACAATCCATATAATGTATAGTATTGTATAATTGGCTGATTGTAATGTGAATGTATGTATAATTTTTGAGAGGCCAAAATATGCCTTAATTATGCCATAAGTGGGCCTGTTATGGCATAACTGGGCTTGATATGGGCTAGTTATGGGATATCTATGCTCCAGTTTGCATTGTGGGATTTCGCCATGCAACCAATGCATAGATTGCAGAGGTGCAGCAAAGGCTCCAGCTTTTCTGTGCTGTTCGCCATGCAACCATTGCATAAATTGGTTATGCCGATTTGGCGTTACACCAATTGGGCGTTACGCCCATTCAGCGCTATGCCGATTTGGCATTACGCCATTTCGGTGTTACGCCATTTCAGCATTATGCTAATTCAGCATTACGCCATTTTGGCGTTACGCTGTTTCAGTGTTACGCTGTTTAGGCATTACGCCATTTCGGCGTTATGCCACATAGATTGCAGAGGTGCAGCAAAGGCTTCAGCTTCTCTGTGCTGTTTGCCATGCAACCAATGCATAGATTGCAGAGGTGCAACAAAGGCTCCAGCTTCTCTGTGCTGTTCGCCATGCAACCAATGCATAGATTGCAGAGGTTCAGCAAAGGCTCCAGCTTACTCTGTGCTGTTCGCCATGCAACCAATGCATAGATTGCAGAGGTGCAGCAAAGGCTCCAGCTTACTCTGTGCTGTTCGCCATGCAACCAATGCATAGATTGCAGAGGTGCAGCAAAGGCTCCAGCTTCTCTGTGCTGGTCACCATGCAACCAATGCATAGATTGCAGAGGTGCAGCAAAGACTTGCACGCTGGCTCGGGGTCGAGAAGATTCATATTCAGGGCCAGCTGAGAACATTAATAAGTGGCATGGTAGGCTTAGACCTAGACGATCAACCAACCAAGCGAATGCTATGAGTGCTGAGGACAGAAACAATAGACAGGAAAATCATAAGTCATCAGTGCAGGAATTGAAAATACATCAACAATATGACAATCTAGGTAGGAAAGTCAACCCCACAGAATGGAGAGATGGTGCCAAAGGAATAAAATGCAACAGATGCGGCACATGCAAAACCTTAGCAGAACATAACAACTGGGCATGGCCATCCAACACTAAAAAGAGAATCAAATGCGAATACAGCAATATTCTGGGATGTGATAGCAGAGCGGTAGTTTATCTACTGGAATGTCAGAAAGCTGGATGCGATATGAAATATGTTGGACTGACAACACAAAGGGTAAAGGACAGAATGTGTGAACACAGAAGGAACATCGCCAAGGGAGAGATGGACACAATTGTGTACCAACATTTCCACAGTGGACACGGTGAAGTAGTTCAACCAATGGTGAAAGTACTGCAAACCATAAGCGATGAGGAATTAGCCATGAATAAAAGAGCCCTAGAGGACGCGGAAAGAGATTGGACTCTTTGCCTGAACACAGTCTGGCCGTGGGGCCTGAACACCAATATTCAAGGCTACGGAACAATTACTAAAGTAACAGACCCAGTAGATAGACGAAACTGCCCATGGTTCACAGTCACCACTGAAAGAGCAATCCCTAGAGGGGACTGCAAAAAACGAGGAAGGCGACGTGGAGAGGAAAATGTTCTGAACACAGAAGCAGACTTCGAACTGATGGAAACTACAATAGCTAACATGGCCTTCAAGAGGAGAGAACTGTTTGAACTGCTACGCTGCCTTCAAAACACGGAGCTAAGAAAGCTGATAGTCTATCTTAGAAACAGAAACAATGAACAGAGTTTCGAAATATACCAGTTGGTGGCAAGCTATTCAACAACCAGGTTCAAATTGAACACTCTGAGAAACAGATGTAAAAATCCTTCAATCACAATCTCTGAGCAATATTGCAACGAATGGAGTACCTCACTGGGCGTGAGCAGAATTATATCCCGATGTGGAGCAAGACTAGGTCCAAGCAAGGCCATACTGGAAGACACACGATTCACACAGACCTTACCCGAACAGCTAGGGGCATTTGCCCTCAGCTACTTGCCCTTCCTCAAAAAACTGGATGCTGCTGAAATCACCAAAATTCTCAAACGCGGATGCAACTGTGCAACTAAACCTGAAAATATCAGAAATTTTAGAGGACATGTACTGACAGGGGACTTAACATGGCTGGACAACGACTTGGTGGACCTGTTCTCCAAGGGCCTCAAATTTAGACCTCATGATGACAACACAATTGACAACGCAAAAATTGCTGGAGCCAATGCAATATTCAGCTGGGTAGGGGTCCTAGCTGCCACGAAAAATGCAACAGATGATTCAGCAACAAGAATTTACCACCTGCTAATGGAAGAACTTGAAAACAGCTATAACAGACTAAATACTGATGAGAATAAACGATCACATGAAGGAAAAAAGAGAACCACAAAGAAGTTTATGAGGGAGTTAAAGAAACTGCACGACTGGTACGTTGTCACACCTGTAGACAAAGCCAGCAACAATATCGCCATCACCTGCAAAATCGCATACATCACAAGAATGAATGAGGAGATGGGGATCACAGTAGATAACACAGGTACTGTGAACTTCGAAGGAAATCAGACATATATACAATTCAATTCTGAGGACAATATATCTAAAAAATTAAAATGCTGGGGAAGGAAGACAAAAAATTTCCAAACACAAAACAGATTATGGGGAAAACAACTCCGAAGAGAGAGCACATAACAGTTATAGCGAGAAGCAGGTAAGAGACATGACTGACGCAGTCATCAACGAGGCCTACGTTTTCTACGGAGGGATGCTATTCAAACAGATAAAGGGAGTAAGCATGGGCACAAGCTGCAGCCCTCTTGTGGCCGACCTGGTCCTATCCAAACTAGAATATGACTATCTCACAAAGCGAGAGAACCACAGACATGCAATCAGACTCAGAGGGACAAGACGGTACATAGATGACATCATATGCTTCAACGGAACACTTATAGAATCGGAGGCACCAAACATCTACCCAGCTTCACTGCCTCTTAACTTCGATGGCATCACAGAAGGCACAATACACTTCCTTGACCTAGAAATTGACGCCCAAGGGAAGGGAAGGAGAGTTTTCGACAAACGAAGGAGTTTCAAATTTGAAGTAATATCACTGCCTGACAAGGCTAGCAATCAACCGTTGCAGCTAGGCCTAAACACTTTCTTCAGTCAGACACTAAGGTTCTGTAGAATATGTATGGAGTGGGAAGACCTAGAGTTCAACTTCCTGATACTTTCACAGACAATGAAGAAGAGAGGATACGGAGCAGATGAGCTAAGGTCGGTTGTGAAAAGGTTAAATAAAAGATATCCTCAGCTACTTCGATCTATTACAGGGTGCGAGCAGAATAGGATGATATCAATTCTCTACAACGAAACAGAGAAAACAGAGAGAAACAACACCTCTTGACGTACTACACAGGGAAAAACTATAATTATCTCTATTGCACATCTTTGAGTTGATGGAGTCGACATGACCACGCGGGAGAACATGGGAGCACACAAAAGTCGAGGCAGCACAGGGAATGGACAAGACGGATCAGTGCGCGGCAGTTGAACACCTCTAACTCAACTGGTTTGAAGGTCGGTGTGTTAATTTCATCCACTTCGCCGCGTACTCACATTGGGCCTGTGCGAGTTGCTAATAAAAGGAGGACAGGCTGATACGAGACACGGAGTGCTGCGCTGAACAAGAGGAACAAGAAGACTTCGGACAAGACTTGAGAAGATTTGTTGCTAATAGATTCAAATATTTCTTACAAAACTTTTTCATGACATAGACATAATAAAATAAAGATCCTACCAAATCTAACTTTAACAAAATTAAATTACATTTTTGATGTTTCAAGTGTCTTTTAACTAAAGTACAACCCATTAGACTGTGCCAGTCAAGATGACCTCAATCCAGGAGCTCTGCAAGCATTATGTTGGTGTAGAGTGGGAGGAGTGTCTCAAAGCCCATGAAGAGTTCGAAGCTCAGCGGCCAATCAGTGGAGGATGGATCGCCTTTTGGGTGATCTTCCTTCTTAACCTGGTTGGGATATTGTTCCTAGGAACATATCTTTGCCGTCTTCATCGTGTCTTCTGTCGCAGCATTCCCTCGGCTGCTGCTCAGAAGCGCGGTCATGATGTGGAAGTTGAGCTTGGTCTCGACTGAGGAAGCACCATGAGACTCTCCTAGATCATCAACAGCCTATAACCGGCTTCTTAGCTCAAGCAACAAGCTGAGGAGTTCTACAGGGGGCTGCGACAATCCCATACCATACAGAAAAATTTGTCTTGGGTTGGGTCCACCAAAGCAGTGTTGCCGTTTTTTTATGGCATAATGTGTACATTACAGAATCTTATACAATCCATATAATGTATAGTATTGTATAATTGGCTGATTGTAATGTGAATGTATGTATAATTTTTGAGAGGCCAAAATATGCCTTAATTATGCCATAACTGGGCCTGTTATGGCATAACGGTGTCAGTTCTTTGCCGGACTTTTCACATTGCCAGACATTTTGTTTTTGACTTGTAGTTTTCGTAGCGACCGATAGGGAGCTACTATGGCTACGCCCTCCAGTCGTGGAGTACCAAGGACTGACAATAGTACCAGGAGTAGGGCAAAGCCAACACAAGAACTTCAGAAAAATTGAAAAAACAAATAGTCCGGCAAAGTGTATTGTCCGGCAAAGTACTGGAGGGGGCATAACTGGGCTTGATATGGGCTAGTTATGGGATATCTATGCTCCAGTTTGCATTGTGGGATTTCGCCATGCAACCAATGCATAGATTGCAGAGGTGCAGCAAAGACTCCAGCTTCTCTGTGCTGGTCGCCATGCAACCAATGTATAGATTGCAGAGGTGCAGCAAAGGCTCCAGCTTCTCTGTGCTGTTCGCCATGCAACCATTGCATAGATTGGTTATGTCGATTTGGCATTACGCCAATTAGGCGTTACGCCCATTCAGCGCTATGCCGATTCGGCATTACGCCATTTCGGTGTTACGCCATTTCAGCGTTATGCCATTTAGGCGTTCCGCCATTTTGGCTTACTCTGTACTGTGCGCCATGCAACCAATGCATAGATTGCAGAGGTGCAACAAAGGCTCCAGCTTCTCTGTGCTGGTCGCCATGCAACCAATGCATAGATTGCAGAGGTGCAGCAAAGGCTCCAGCTTCTCTGTGCTGGTCGCCATGCAACCAATGCATAGATTGCAGAGGTGCAGCAAAGGCTCCAGCTTCTCTGTGCTGTTCGCCATGCAAACAATGCATAGATTGCAGAGGTGCAGCAAAGGCTCCAGCTTCTCTGTGCTGGTTGCCATGCAGCCAATGCATAGATTGGTTATGCCAATTTGGCATTACACCGATTCAGCCTTACTCCGATTCGGTGTTACGCCGATTCAGCATTACGCTAATTCAGCATTACGCCATTTTGGCGTTACGCTGTTTCAGTGTTACGCTGTTTAGGCATTACGCCATTTCGGCGTTATGCCACATAGATTGCAGAGGTGCAGCAAAGGCTTCAGCTTCTCTGTGCTGTTTGCCATGCAACCAATGCATAGATTGCAGAGGTGCAACAAAGGCTCCAGCTTCTCTGTGCTGTTCGCCATGCAACCAATGCATAGATTGCAGAGGTTCAGCAAAGGCTCCAGCTTACTCTGTGCTGTTCGCCATGCAACCAATGCATAGATTGCAGAGGTGCAGCAAAGGCTCCTGCTTACTCTGTGCTGTTCGCCATGCAACCAATGCATAGATTGCAGAGGTGCAGCAAAGGCTCCAGCTTCTCTGTGCTGGTCGCCATGCAACCAATGCATAGATTGGTTATGCCGATTTGGCGTTATGCCGATTTGGCATTACACCGATTCAGTGTTACGGCGATTCGGCATTAGGCCATTTTGGCATTACGCCGTTTAAGCATTACACCGTTTAGGTGTTATGCCATTTTGGCATTACGCCGCATAGATTGCAGAGGTGCAGCAAAGGCTTCAGCTTCTCTGTGCTGTTCGCCATGCAACCAATGCATAGATTGCAGAGGTGCAGCAAAGGCTCCAGCTTCTCTGTGCTGTTCGCCATGCAACCAATGCATAGATTGCAGAGGTGCAGCAAAGGCTCCAGCTTCTCTGTGCTGGTCGCCATGCAACCAATGCATAGATTGGTTATGCCGATTTGGCGTTATGCCAATTCAGCGTTACGCCGATTTGGCGTTACGCCAATTCAGTGTTATGCCGATTCAGCATTACGCCATTTCGGCGTTACGCCATTTCAGCATTACGCCGTTTCAGCATTACGCCGTTTAGGCGTTATGCCATTTCGGCGTTATGCCGCATAGATTGCAGAGGTGCAGCAAAGGCTTCAGCTTCTCTGTGCTGTTCGCCATGCAACTAATGCATAGATTGCAGAGGTGCAACAAAGGCTCCAGCTTCTCTGTGCTGTTCGCCATGCAACCAATGCATAGATTGCAGAGGTGCAGCAAAGGCTCTAGCTTACTCTGTGCTGTTCGCCATGCAACCAATGCATAGATTGCAGAGGTGCAGCAAAGGCTCCAGCTTCTCTGTGCTGGTCGCCATGCAACCAATGCATAGATTGCAGAGGTGCAGCAAAGGCTCCAGCTTCTTTGTGCTGGTCGCCATGCAACCAATGCATAGATTGCAGAGGTGCAGCAAGGGTTGGGTCCACCAAAGCAGTGTTGCCGTTTTTTATGGCATAATGTGTACATTACAGAATCTTATACAATCCATATAATGTATAGTATTGTATAATTGGCTGATTGTAATGTGAATGTATGTATAATTTTTGAGAGGCCAAAATATGCCTTAATTATGCCATAACTGGGCCAGTTATGGCATAACTGGGCTTGATATGGGCTAGTTATGGGATATCTATGCTCCAGTTTGCATTGTGGGATTTCGCCATGCAACCAATGCATAGATTGCAGAGGTGCAGCAAAGGCTCCAGCTTTTCTGTGCTGTTCGCCATGCAACCAATGCATAGATTGCAGAGGTGCAGCAAAGGCTCCAGCTTCTCTGTGCTGGTCGCCATGCAACCAATGCATAGATTGCAGAGGTGCAGCAAAGGCTCCAGCTTCTCTGTGCTGGTCACCATGCAACCAATGCATAGATTGCAGAGGTGCAGCAAAGGCTCCAGCTTCTCTGTGCTGTTCGCCATGCAAACTATGCATAGATTGCAGAGGTGCAGCAAAGGCTCCAGCTTCTCTTTGCTGGTCGCTATGCAACCAATGCATAGATTGGTTATGCCGATTTGGCATTATGCCGATTTGGCATTATGCCGATTCGGCGTTACGCCGATTCAGCGTTATGCTAATTGAGCATTACACCATTTTGGCGTTACGCCATTTCAGTGTTATGCTGTTTAGGCATTACGCCATTTCGGCGTTACGCCGCATAGATTGCAGAGGTGCAGCAAAGGCTTCAGCTTCTCTGTGCTGTTCGCAATGCAACCAATGCATAGATTGCAGAGGTGCAGCAAAGGCTCCAGTACTCTGTGCTGTTCGCCATGCAAACAATGCATAGATTGCAGAGGTGCAGCAAAGGCTCCAGCTTACCCTGTGCTGTTCGCCATGCAACCAATGCATAGATTGCAGAGGTGCAGCAAAGGCTCCAGCTTCTCTGTGCTGGTCGCCATGTAACCAATGCATAGATTGCAGAGGTGCAGCAAAGGCTCCAGCTTCTCTGTGCTGGTCGCCATGCAACTAATGCATAGATTGCAGAGGTGCAGCAAAGGCTCCAGCTTCTCTGTGCTGTTCGCCATGCAACCAATGCATAGATTGGTTATGCCGATTTGGCGTTATGCCGATTTGGCATTACACCGATTCAGCGTTACGCTGATTCGACATTATGCCATTTCGGCGTTACGCCGTTTCAGCATTACACCGTTTAGGTGTTACGCCATTTTGGTGTTAGACCGCATAGATTGCAGAGGTGCAGCAAAGGCTTCAGCTTCTCTGTGCTGTTCGCCATGCAACCAATGCATAGATTGCAGAGGTGCAGCAAAGGCTCCAGCTTCTCTGTGCTGTTCGCCATGCAACCAATGCATAGATTGCAGAGGTGCAGCAAAGGCTCCAGCTTCTCTGTGCTGGTCGCCAGTGCAACCAATGCATAGATTGGTTATGCCGATTTGGCGTTATGCCGATTCAGCGTTACGCCAATTCGGCGTTACACCAATTCAGCATTATGCCGATTCGGCATTACGCCATTTTGGCGTTATGCCGTTTCAGCGTTACGCCGTTTAGGCGTTACACCATTTCGGCATTATGCCGCATAGATTGCAGAGGTGCAGCAAAGGCTTCAGCTTCTCTGTGCTGTTCGCCATGCAACCAATGCATAGATTGCAGAGGTGCAACAAAGGCTCCAGCTTCTCTGTGCTGTTCGCCATGCAACCAATGCATAGATTGCAGAGGTGCAGCAAAGGCTCCAGCTTACTCTGTGCTGTTCGCCATGCAACCAATGCATAGATTGCAGAGGTGCAGCAAAGGCTCCAGCTTACTCTGTGCTGTTCGCCATGCAACCAATGCATAGATTGCAGAGGTGCAGCAAAGGCTCCAGCTTCTCTGTGCTGGTCGCCATGCAACCAATGCATAGATTGCAGAGGTGCAGCAAAGGCTCCAGCTTCTCTGTGTTGGTCGCCATGCAACCAATGCATAGATTGCAGAGGTGCAGCAAAGGCTCCAGCTTCTCTGTGCTGTTCGCAATGCAACCAATGCATAGATTGCAGAGGTGAAGCAAAGGCTCCAGTTTACTCTGTGCTGTTTGCCATGCAACCAATGCATAGATTGCAGAGGTGCAGCAAAGGCTTCAGCTTATCTGTGCTGTTCGCCATGCAACCAATGCATAGATTGGTTATGCCGATTTGGCGTTACGCTGATTCGGTGTTACACCGGTTCAGCATTACACTGATTTGGCATTACGCCATTTCGGCGTTACGCCGTTTCAGCGTTACGCCGTTTAGGCATTACGCCATTTCGGCGTTACACCGCATAGATTGCAGAGGTGCAGCAAAGGCTTCAGCTTCTCTGTGCTGTTCGCCATGCAACAAATGCATAGATTGCAGAGGTGCAGCAAAGGCTTCAGCTTCTCTGTGCTGGTCGCCATTCAACCAATGCATAGATTGCAGAGGTGCAGCAAAGGCTCCACTTTCTCTGTGCTGTTCGCCATGCAACCAATGCATAGATTGCAGAGGTGCAGCAAAGGCTCCAGCTTCTCTGTGCTGGTTGCCATGCAGCCAATGCATAGATTGGTTATGCCAATTATTTAAGTCTTTAATAGCTTAAAAAACTTCAAAATTTCTTCAATTTCATGTTTTGCAAAATCAGCAAAATTTCGGTTTTTTAGATTTTTCTCAAAATTTTTGGTTTATCTAACCCATTTTGATGGCAGATTCAGAAAATTCAGGTTATTTTACCCCTAGATAACTTGGTTTTAGTCATTTTTGAGGATACCAAATGGAGAAAATCGCGGCTGAATATGTTGATTTTGGGTGCTGAATATGCATTTTGGGTGCTTACTTTTGGGTGCAACGAGAATGTCTCATGAACCCACAGCGACAATCTTCACAAACAGGAAAAAAGAATCAACGTCAGTTCCAGGAATCAACGAACAAGATTAGCCATCCTCCCTCAATGTTCTAACTGTCCGTCCACTTACTAACATCTCATATTTTATAAATTTTATCTAGGACATGCCTGGCAAGCGCCTTAGGCATGGTGTCGGCAAGCACCTTTGACACATGGTACATGACCATTCCTATGATAAAATTTATCTCATCACTGGACATACATCGAATCAAATATTATCTAGGTCATGCTTGGCAAGAGCCTTTAAGCATGGTGTCGGCAAGCGCCTTAGACACATGGTCCTTGACCATTCCTATGATAATATTTACCACGTCAATCACCATACCTCAAATCACTGCCATCACTCCATCACAGTGCTTATCAATATTATCTAGGTCATGCTTGGCAAGAGCCTATAAGCATGGTGTCGGCAAGCGCCTAAGACACATGGTCCTAGACCATTCCTATGATAATATTAATTTACCTTAAAACGTAAAACTGAATGTCTGCAACTATCAGCAAATACAAAAATCGAACCAATTTAGCTCAATTATACGAATTTATCTAGGTCATGCCTGGCAAGCGCCTATGGGCATGGTGTCGGCTTAGAGCCCATGGCACATGGTCCACGACCATTCCTATGATAAATTATTCAACCACGTAATGGTCCGATGCTAAGACTTCCATTATTCTTAACCTTTTACCTTGCTCGGTATTAACATCAAAATATTGAATCCACTTACCCAAAAAACGAATTTACCCCACTCATGCTCATTTTTTCCTTTCTAACAAGTACTACCTGCAATTCATAGTACACAAACCCTAGTCTTTAATGCCTACAAAATCATGCTGCGGACAGGCAATTTATTGCCGACACCTCTGAATAGAAACTAGTAAAATAAATGCTTAGTGCCTATTAATGGCAAGGGCCTGGCACTTCAAAATCCGCACTCTACTTGTAGAGTAAAAAAGCTTCATGCAACAAAAAACTAGATGATCGACTTCATTTCAAATCGGGAGTCGAAACATGCCCCTGGAGCGGGCTTAAAGGCTCCAAAACTCAAAAAACCATCATGAAAACACAACCAACCAAACCCCCTTTCCCCGTATCATGGGAGGACCCGAGGGTCGCTCACTGTGCCACGGGAACCCTTAACTCGACTCGCACGCTGGCTCGGGGTCGAGAAGATTCATATTCAGGGCCAGCTGAGAACATTAACAAGTATATGGCGCAAAGCGCAATAGGTGACTGCGGAGCGCATCCTTTATATGATACTTTGCAACTCAAAAATCTAGCCTGTGGTTTCTCAACCAATTTCAAATGTAAGCACAGATTTAGAATCGACATATAAGACTAGTGAACAAAAAAAGCAACTCTTCTGTGCAATTCTTAAGACTTCAGGTACTACAGTGCAAAAACCACATATTGCAATTTTCTAACTTTCTACCCAGAAAAGTAATGTTTTCAATGCTTCGGGACCAGTTCCACCCCTCCAGATATTCTTGAAATTTAATTACCTTTAAGCAAAAAAAAAGTTTGTCCAAATCCATTGAGAATTCGCCATTTCTCAACCGACCCCATTTTTCAAAATTTCTACCCAAAAAAGTTATGTTTCCTATGCTCCGGGACCAGTTCCACCCCTCCAGATCTTCCTAAAATGTTATTACCTTTCAGGAAAAAAAAAGTTTGTCAAAATCCGTTGAGAATTGAGCATTTTACAGCATACCCCATTTTTCAACCTTTCTACCCAAAAAAGTAATGTTTCAAATGCTCAAATTCCGGGTTTACCCCTCCAGATCTTCCTAAAATAGCATTACCTTTCAGGAAAAAAAAAGTTTGTCCCAATCCGTTGAGAATTCGCCCGTTCCCAGCATTTCCAGGAACATATATATATATATAACACAAATATATATATATATATATATATTATATATATATATATATATATGAGGACAAAAGTTGAGTAACCTCTATAGACCGCGGAGCGGCCCTTCGGGCCGCTCCGCGGTCAATAAGTGGCATGGTAGGCTTAGACCTAGACGATCGACCAACCAAGCGAATGCTATGAGTGCTGAGGACAGAAACAATAGACAGGAAAATCATAAGTCATCAGTGCAGGAATTGAAAATACCTCAACAATATGACAATGTAGGTAGGAAAGAAAACCCCACAGAATGGAGAGATGGTGCCAAAGGAATAAAATGCAACAGATGCGGCACATGCAAAACCTTAGCGGAACATAACAACTGGGCATGGCCATCCAACACTAAAAAGAGAATCAAATGCGAATACAGCAATATTCCGGGATGTGATAGCAGAGCGGTAGTTTATCTACTGGAATGTCAGAAAGCTGGATGCGATATGAAATATGTTGGACAGAATGTGTGAACACAGAAGGAATATCGCCAAGGGAGAGATGGACACAATCGTGTACCAACATTTCCACAGTGGACACGGTGAAGTAGTTCAACCAACGGTGAAAGTACTGCAAACCATAAGCGATGAAAAATTAGCCATGAATAAAAGAGCCCTAGAGGACGCGGAAAGAGATTGGACTCTTTGCCTGAACACAGTCTGGCCGTGGGGCCTGAACACCAATATTCAAGGCTACGGAACAATTACTAAAGTAACAGACCCAGTAGATAGACGAAACTGCCCATGGTTCACAGTCACCACTGAAAGAGCAATCCCTAGAGGGGACTGCAAAAAACGAGGAAGGCGACGTGGAGAGGAAAATGTTCTGAACACAGAAGCAGACTTCGAACTGACGGAAACTACAATAGCTAACATGGCCTTCAAGAGGAGAGAACTGTTTGAACTGCTACGCTGCCTTCAAAACACGGAGCTAAGAAAGCTGATAGTCTATCTTAGAAAGAGAAACAATGAACAGAGTTTCAAAATATACCAGTTGGTGGCAAGCTATTCAACAACCAGGTTCAAATTGAACACTCTGAGAAACAGACGTAAAAATCCTTCAATCACAATCTCTGAGCAATATTGCAACGAATGGAGTACCTCACTGGGCGTGAGCAGAATTATATCCCGATGTGGAGCAAGACTAGGTCTAAGCAAGGCCATACTGGAAGACACACGATTCACACAGACCTTACCCGAACAGCTAGGGGCATTTGCCCTCAGCTACTTGCCCTTCCTCAAAAAACTGGATGCTGCTGAAATCACCAAAATTCTAAAACACGGATGCAACTGTGCAACTAAACCTGAAAATATCAGAAATTTTAGAGGACATGTACTGACAAGGGACTTAACATGGCTGGACAACAACTTGGTGGACCTGTTCTCCAAGGGCCTCAAATTTAGACCTCATGATGACAACACAATTGACAACGCAAAAGTTGCTGGAGCCAATGCAATATTCAGCTGGGTAGGGGTCCTAGCTGCCACGAAAAATGCAACAGATCATTCAGCAACAAGAATTTACCACCTGCTAATGGAAGAATTTGAAAACAGCTATAACAGACTAAATACTGATGAGAATAAACGATCACATGAAGGAAAAAAGAGAACCACAAAGAAGTTTATGAGGGAGTTAAAGAAACTGCACAACTAGTACATTGTTAGCACCTCTAAACAAAGCCAGCAACAATATCGCCATCACCTGCAAAATGCGCATACGTCACAAGAATGAATGAGGAGATGGGGGTCACAATTTAGATAACACAGGTACTGTGAACTTAGAAGGAAACTAGAGCATAACAACTCCGAAGAGAGAGCACATAACAGTTATAGCAAGAAGCAGGTAAGAGACATGACTGACGCAGTCATAAACAAGGCCTACGTTTTTCTTACGGAGGGATGCTATTCAAACAGATAAAGGGAGTAAGCATGGGCACAAGCTGCAGCCCTCTTGTGGCCGACCTGGTCCTATCCAAACTAGAATATGACAATCTCACAAAGCGAGAGAACCACAGAAAACATGCCAATAGGACTCAAAGGGACAAGACGGTACATAGATGACATCATATGCTTCAACGGAACACTTATAGAATCGGAGGCACCAAACATCTACCCAGCTTCACTGCCTCTTAACTTCGATGGCATCACAGAAGGCACAAATACACTTCCTCGACCCTGAGAAATTAACACCCAAGGAAGGGAAGGAGAGTTTTCGACAAACGAAGGAGTTTCAAATTTAAAGTAATATCACTGCCTGACAAGGCTAGCAATCAACCGTTGCAGCTAGGCCTAAACACTTTCTTCAGTCAGACACTAAGGTTCTGTAAAATATGTATGGAGTGGGAAGACCTAGAGTTCAACTTCCTGATACTTTCACAGACAATGAAGAAGAGAGGAGTACAGAGCAGATAGGCTAAGGTCGGTTGTGAAAAGGTTAAATAAAAGATATCCTCAGCTACTTCGATCTATTACAGGGTCCAGCAGAATAGGATGATATCAATTCTCTACAACGAAACAAGAGAAAACAGAGAAACAACACCTCTGGCGCTACTACACAGGGAAAAACTATGAGTCTCTCTCTTGCACATCTTTTGAGTTGATGGAGCTGACATGACCACGCGGGAGAACACGGGAGCACACAAAAGTCGAGGCAGCACAGGGAATGGACAAGACGGATCAGTGCGCGGCGGTCGAACACCTCTAATTCAACTGGTTTGAAGGTCGGTGCAATAATTTCTTCCACTTTGCCGCGTACTCAAATTGGGCCCGTGCGAGTTGCTAATAAAAGGAGACAACTAATCGAGACACCAAGCGCTGCACTGAACAAGAG
>JASANA010008408.1:0-16903 GCA_030248095.1 Ptycholaimellus sp. GST1_10
CACAAAACGTAACATTTCAGGAAAAAAATTTGTCCAAATCTGTTGAGAATTGGCCATTTCTCAGCATACGCCATTGTTCAACCTCTCTGCCCAAAAAAGTTATGTTTCAAATGGTCCCGGACCAGTTCCACCCCTCCAGATCTTCCTAAAATTTTATTACCTTTCATGAAAAAAAAAGTTTGTCAAAATTCGTTGAGAATTCGCCATTTCTCAGCATACCCCATGTTTAAACCTTTCTACCCAAAAAAGTAATGTTTAATATGCTCCGGGACCAGTTCCACCACTCCAGATCTTCCTAAAATGTTATTACCTTTCAGCAAAAAAAAGGTTGTCCAAATCCGTTGAGAATTCGCCATTTCTCAACATACCCCATTTTTCAAACGTTCTACCCAAAAAAGTAATGTTTCAAATGCTCCGGGACCAGTTCCACCCCTCCAGATCTTCATAAAATGTTATTACCTTTCAGCAAAAAAAAAGTTTGTCCAAATCCGTTAAGAATTCGCCATTTCTCAACATACCCCATTTTTCAAATTTTCTACCCAAAAAAGTAATGTTTCAAATGCTACAGGACCAGTTCCACCCCTCCACATCTTCCTAAAATATTATTACCTTTCAGGGAAAAAAAAGTTTGTCAAAATCCGTTGAGAATTAAGCCTTTTACAGCATACCCCATTTTTCAACCTTTCTACCCAAAAAAGTAATGTTTCAAATGCTCAAATTCCGGGTCTACCCCTCCATATCTTCCTAAAATAGCATTACCTTTGAGGAAAAAAAAAGTTTGTCCAAATCCGTTGAGAATTCGCCCGGGGCCAGCATTTCCAGAAACATATACGTATATATATATATATATATTTATATGAGGACAAAAGTTGAGTAACCTCTATAGACCGCAGAGCGGCCCTTCGGGCCGCTCCGCGGTCAAAAAACTATAAAATCGCATGTAAATGTGAATGCATTAAAATGGATGAAAAAATGTCTCCAATCAAATGTAAATGGACATAAACAGAAAATCGTGTATTTGTGTTTACCCATCCCTGCTCCGCAGGGACTCCAATCACAAGACTAACCCTCCTCTACAGATTATGTGGGCGAGGTTTGCATCCTCTCCTTAGTTACTCTCTCCTCTCCTGTTCTCAGCAGTGAACCCTAGTCGGTGGCTGATGACCATACACCATATTACCATAAACCAAGATTGCATATTTGGGGGCAAACATGCTATTCACAGTTGTTGTTGCTGACGAAATGGTCGGTGGGAAAGGAGATGCAGTTAAACTGTCCATTAACAAAGCTCTGCAATAACCATGCCTACACACATGGTCCAATGAACAGGGCTGCAAAATGTTTAGCTAATTTTTTCGTCATAGAAAAAGATAAGTGCTGAAGAATAGGATTGTATAGGCAGTTGCCAGCAGAGCCTGGAAAGAGAGCAGAGCCATATTGAGGAAAACTGATACCGTAGTTGAATGGGAGGAATGTGGTGTCCGTGGTAGGTGAGGACGGAGTTGAGATGGTAGCAACAGCAACCGAATGCAGTCAATGGAGCTGCAGTTTTAATTGATAAAATTGACATGTTCAGAGAATGGGCGTGTCATTGAGGAATCTAGGAATCTTCTTCGCATGCTAGGCTATACTCTGAAACCTCCGCACCCATGCCCTCCGATCTTCGAAGCTCTGACTGCCTAAACCTCCGTGAGAGCCGCGCAAAAAACCATTTCTATGTTGGGTTTTCTTTTGAGTTTTAATAATTATTTGAATTTTATTGGCACGAAATTTAAACATAATAACTGTCAAAATATAAAAAGACAACAATTCATCAGTATAAGCGATATAAAAGAACAGTACTGGGCAAAGTAATAGTTAATTTTTGATTTGGAAGCAGAAGGTAGTGAGGATTTTGTGCCTACAGTTTGGTGTTTTACGAGTGTCATTTCATTTAAGCTTTTGTTTAAAACTAAATTAATTGATCCTGTTGGAAGACTTGTATTTTTTCCATAATACGTCAGCTGTTTCATTAGAATTTGGTGATGATGGAATAGACTGCAAAACTAGCTTGTCAAATTTGTTGGATTGTGCAAGTCTTCCAATTAAAAGATCAACTGCTTTCCCTAGATTTATGAAGGTGTAAACAGGTCGAATTCGGTATACACTGTTATTGCTGCATTTTATTTTAATAGCTGGTTTTTCACTACATTTATTCCAGAGCTTGAGTTTGCTAATTTCCTTTTTTCCTTTAGTTCCTGCTGAAAATTGCACTTCACTTGGATTCACGTTAATTTTAAGCCTTTGTTTAAAACTAAATTAATTGATCATGTTAGAAGACCTTTGTATTTTTTCCATAATACGTCAGCTGTTTCATTAGAATTTGGTGGCGATGGAATAGACTGCAAAACTAGCTTGTCAAATTTGTTGGATGGTGCAAGTCTTCCAATTAAAAAATCAACTGCTTTCCCTGGATTTATGAAGGTGTAAACAGGTCGAATTCGGTATACACTGTTATTGCTGCATTTTATTTTAATAGCTAGTTTTTCACTACATTTATTCCAGATCTTGTGTTTGCTAAGTTACTAGAATTGATAAGTGGCGGGCATTGAAATTGTTTTTTCATTCATTACCTATCAATCCATTTAGTTTAAAAGGCCGATCTGAGGACTGTTTGAGGTTTTACCAAGCTAGCTCGAACTTTTTCCACAGACATTCCTAGCTCAATTTCTGTTGTGTACACCTGAGGACATTATTCCTGCAAAGGCAGAATGCGCTAGGAACATTTTATGTCCACCTTTTGGAGCCCCATATATGGCTAAAACCCCTATATAAAGTATTATTTTGATGTTTATGGGGCTCAAAAGGTGGACTTGTTTTGATCCGTTCAAACTGCACTTTTGTGACATTAATAACATACCTGAGGACATTATTCATGCAAAAGCAGAATGCGCTAAAATCATTTTATGTCCACCTTTTGGAGCCCCGTATATGGCTAAAATCCCTATATAAAGCATTATTTTGATGTTAAGGGGGCCCAAAAGGTGGACTTGTTTTGATCCGTTCGAAATGTGCTTTTGTGAAATTAATAACATACCTGAGGACATTATTCATGCAAAATCAGAATGCACTAGGATCATTTTATGTCCACCTTTTGGAGCCCCGTATATGGCTAAAACCCCTATATAAAGTATTATTTTGATGTTTATGGGGCCCAAAATGTGGACTTGTTTTGATCCGTTCGAACTGCGCTTTTGTGACATTAATAACATACCTGAGGACATTATTCATGCAAAAGCAGAATCCGCTAGGATCTTTTTATGTCCATTTTTGGAGCCCCGTATATGGCTAAAACCCCTATATAACGTATTATTTTGATGTTTATGAGGCCCCAAAAGGTGGACTTGTTTTGATCCGTTTGAATTCGCCGGCGTTTGATTCGTTTGATTTTTCAAGACCCATCCGTAAAGCTATCATATGCCAGGATAGGTTTAGAATCCAGACCGCGCCGAGACCCCTCCAAAAATGGCATCACCCGTATTATAGAAGATATATGAGGACAAAAGTTGAGTAACCTCTATAGACCGCTCCGCGGCCAAAAAAACTCAAGTCTTCTGTGAAATTATCATCCGTTCAGCTGCTACTAATTATTGATGCTATTGTCATGTGTGAAAGTTTGTCACTCAAGAGGGCAAGTCTGTGGTTTCTCAACCATTTTTAAAAGTAAGCACAGATTTGGAATCGTTATATACGACTTGTGAACAAAAAAACTCAAGTCTTCTGTACAATTCTCAAGATTACAGGAGCTACAGTGGAAAAACTGTATATTGCAATTTTAAGTTAGAGTTGTATGGCACAAAGCGCAATAGGTGACCGCGGAGCACACCACATTCCAGCTTACAATATGAATGCATGGAATTTCGTCACTCCAAAGGGCAAGTCTGTGGTTTCTCACCCATTTTCAAAATTAAGCACATATTTGGAATCGTTATATATGACTTGTGAACAAAAAAACTCAAGTCCTATGTTCAATTCTTAGCCGTTCAGCTGTTACTGATTATTGATGCCATTGCCATGCATGAAAGTTTGTCACTCAAGAGAGTAAGTCTGTGGTTTCTCAACCATTTTCGAAAGTAAGCACAGATTTGGAATCGTTATATGCAACTTGTGAACAAAACAAGTATATGGCGCAAAGCGCAATAGGTGACCGCGGAGCGCATCCTTTATATGATACTTTGTAACTCAAAAATCAAGTCTGTGGTTTCTCAACCAATTTCAAAAGTAAGCACATATTTAGAATCGAAATATAAGACTAGTGAACAAAAAAATCAACTCTTCTGTGCAATTCTCAAGACTTCAGGTACTACATCAAAAATCGCATATTGCAATTTTCCAACTTTCTACCCAGAAAAGTAATGTTTTAAATTCTTTGGGACCAGTTCCACCCCTCCAGATCTTCCTAAAATATTATTACCTTTCAGGAAAAAAAAAGTTTGTCCAAATTTGTTGAGAATTGAGCATTTTACAGCATACCCCATTTTTCAACCTTTCTACCCAAAAAAGTAATGTTTCAAATGCTCAAATTCCGGGTCTACCCCTCCAGATCTTCCTAAAATAGCATTACCTTTCAGGAAAAAAAAAGTTTGTCCCAATCCGTTGAGAATTCGCCCGTTCCCAGCATTTCCAGATACCCATACATATATATGTATGAGGACAAAAGTTGAGTAACCTCTATAGACCGCGGAGCGGCCCTTTGGGCCGCTCCGCGGTCAAAAAATCAAGTGTTCTGTTCAACTATCATCCGTTCAGCTGCTACGAATTATTGATGCTATTGTCATGTGTGAAAGTTTGTCACTCAAGAGGGCAAGTCTGTGGTTTCTCAACCATTTTCAAAAGTAAGCACAGATTTGCAATCGTTATATACGACTTGTGAACAAAAAAACTCAAGTCTTCTGTGCAATTATCATCCGTTCAGCTGCTAATAATTATTGATGCTATTGTCATGCATGAAAGTTTGTCACTCAAGAGGGCAAGTCTGTGGTTTCTCAACCATTTTCAAAAGTAAGCACAGATTTGGAATCGTTATATACGACTTGTGAACAAAAAAACTCAAGTTGTCTGTGCAATTCTCAAGATTACAGGTGCTACAGGGCAAACACTGTATAATGCAATGTTTAAACCTTTCTACCCAAAAAAGTAATGTTTCAAATGCTCGGAAACCGGTTCTACCTCTTCCAGATCTTCCTAAAATAGCATTACCTTTCATGAAAAAAAAAGTTTGTCCCAATCCGTTGAGAATTCGCCCGTGGACAGCATTTCCAGAAATACACACACACATATATATATATATCTTATATAATACGGGTGATGCCATTTTGGGAGGGGTCTCTGGGCTACCTCGATTCTTCCTGTACCATGGCATATGATAGCTCTATGTATCGATCTTGACGAGTTATTTAATAATTTTTGGGGCGCGCTGTGTATGAGTAATGCTGAAAATATGAAATAATCGAAAACGTGCGCATTTTTGGCATTTTTGGTCCTTTTTTGACTTTGAAACTTCATAAATCCACCATTTTTTAACTTTTTATGCCGGACTTTTTTTTTAATTAAAGCTACAAGAGTTTTGCATTAACTCCAATGGTTAGTTTTAAAAGTTTTGAGTCAAAAGTTTGAAAAAAAATGGATTGACTGATGCCAATTTTTCGATTTTTGGCCTACCCAGGAGTCTGATGTATTTTGGATGAATTAAGTAATTCTTCAAGGAGGGGTCGAGTCAGCATTAGCCCTGGCTATTCGAATGATGTGCCTAGATTTAAATTATTCTCATCCATAATTTAGTGGCTGAAAGGCCATGATGCGTGGCTTTGTTTGTTTGTTTTTCATCCGTACAGAAACGGGGGGAAACAGAGCAGCACGTAGGGTGATCTGTAAGGGGAGAAAGAAGGAGGGATGATACGGTTTATGTGTTTAATCTTGTCCTCTAAATATTTTATTTAAGGAAGATTTGAAGGGGTATACTGGTCATGTAACTTTACCTATTTGTGGCCGCCCGTAGCGCGGCCACTGACCTATATTACTAGTATATATATATATATCAGGACAAATGTTCAGTAACCTGTATCGACCGTGGAGCGGCCCTTCGGGCCGCTCCGCGGTCAAAAATCTTTTGTAGCTGCAATGATGTTGCTATCATATGTGTCTTTATTTAAATTACAGATGATATATAGTGAAGGATAGTGGTCTGAATCTGTTGCAAAAGGTTTCAGTGTTTTCTTTTACGATCATGCTAATGACAGGCAGGTTGAGTTGTTAAGCATGTGATGACAGGTTTAGATATTGAGCTGAATGATTGGTTTGCCACAAACCTTCCTTTGACAACACCTGGTGTGTATGTTTTTGATGAGTTGTCATATTTGCACCATGATTTATGAAAGTCATAAACGCAATATCCTGAAATACAGTGAACATTTAAATCATCAGCAAAAGGTTTGAATGGCATTTCAAGATTAAAATCATTTATGTAGTCTGTTACTGTATCAAAGGCTTGAATCATTCTTTCATTTAATAAGGGTATTTATTTATCGGTGATTTGAAATCAACATGGGTCCATAGATGTGTTCTCAAATCATAAAATATATTCCAGAGTAAGGCTCGATATTTTGATAGATATGATTGATCCAGTTTACATTTATTGTGGTCTTGTTTGCATCTGCCTTCTTACAGAAAATCGGATATTACAAACAATTTCAATCGTTTAGTTGTACTTTTTGATGGAAGAAATTCAAGGATGTAGTTTAACTGTGAGCAAAGGCATACAGGACCTAACTATGAATTATTTAATGCATGAAGTTTTTGATGCTTTCCTGGACAAAGAGGCTGCATTTTGTGATCCAGCACAGGTCCTAGAGGTTGAACGTAACAAGTTTTAACAGTGTGTGTATTATTAGTTTTTGCAGTATTGTACCAAGAGTTAATTATGATTGATAAGTTTCTTCCAATGGTGGGATATTTGGTCATCAACACTGTTTGATAACGGATGACAATGTACAAATCTTTACTGGGTTCACAGGTCCAAGGTACAGTGTCAATGCGAGTAATTATAGAGTCATCTGTGCTACGAGCTGTTTGTTGGTTGCTGCATAACTTTTCTTAAAAAGTGAAACAAATAAAGTCAGGACAAAATTCATTTTCAGCCATACCAGTTGCATTAATTGATTCTTTAATTGACAGAATAGGTAGTTTACAAACAGAGCACTGGTTATCCAAAAGTTTGCATTCATGTTTTTTGATTGTACTGCGGCATGTAATTTGATTTTTAACACTACACTTTTTATATTTCGGCATGATGATTTTTTGATTTGTCCTAGATGCTGCCTCTGAAACATGGTGAAGATTATCCATATTTGTTATTTCTTCTACATGTATTTTGGATGATGTGAGCAAGTGTAATTCTTTTAAATAGGGTCTTTGATGAATGGAGCGCAAAAAATATTCACATTTTTGAAATTTCCAAAAGTGACTGTGGTGATATGCAGCAGTAACGTAGCGAGATTCTCTTTCATCGTCACCGAAGGGGTTAGGAGAGAGGAACAGGTTGGGGCATGTCGAGCCACTAAAGGAGCAACTGATCCTGGCCTCCCTTCTGCCCGCCTCATCAACGTTCAAGGTCAACGAAACCGGCTTCGGAAACACCACAGCGCACCCGCGGGGCGGCCGGGAAAGGATAGAGGTGATCACACCAACCACTAGCGCAGGCAGAGGAACGGGACCTCGGATCTAAGCTACAAGCGTTGCAATACTAGGAGGGACGGGAGGGGAATCATCAGAGCCAGTGTGGTGATGCAGTCTGGGCCGAGTTAGTAGACCGGAACCACCCCGTCAATCGAGATCCAGAACAAGTGCGCGATGTCTGACTGGCGCCAGAAACTCGTAGCGGAAGATGAATGGACGACAAGGAAGGTTTGTGCTCGAAGTGCACTCTCGACCTCCAGGCTTGAGTCCGAGAGCAAAGTCTTCATCTCCACTCTCTAGCCCGTCATTGCGCACTGGTGCCCCATGAGGTACAGTGGGAAATCCAGGCAAGAAGGGCTCCCACCGCGATGACCGCCAAGGTGACTCCGATGACCCCGACGATGGGATCGACCAGGTACGAGCTGAGACTGCTGACACTCGACCACGTAATCCTTGCAATGTCTCTGAGCCCTCCAGCCAGGGTTTCCACTAGACCGCCCACCGCGTGATCGTTCGCAGTAACTCCTAGATTCTCGTCGTTGTCGCCAAAGGAGGCCGCACTAGTTCGATTAGTCAGTTCACTGAGCTTCCTCTCTAGTGCTGGCAAGCTGGACGAGTAGGCGACCAGTTCGGCAAACGGAGGCATCAGTCGGGAGTGGAACAGGACCGGAGTGTTGTACGTGATTTCAGGTTGGAAATGATGATCGCTCGGTGACTGAATGAGTGTGGCAAAGGAGCTGTGAGTGAAGTTCTTGAAGATGGCACTAGTCTGTCCATTTAAGGTGGAGTCTACTGGTTGGAGGGGATGGACGTCACGGCAGTCGGTGACGGGATTGTGACGAGTGAGATCTACTCCTCCATTGTCAGGTAGGAAGAGAAGTTCTCCTGTCTTAAGTCGTACAGGTAGGCAAATGTAGCACGTCTGTTTTCCCGGCACTTGGTGACTCAGGTAGATCTCCTCCACTTCCGCTTCTTGACACTGAGCTATGTAGATGGCCGCTCCCCACATCTCAGCCGAAATGTCCTGACGACCGGTGATGGCTCTGACCCCGTTGGTTGGGCTCAGTTGGATCATCTGTTTCAGCACCTGGTACTGGCGTTCCTCCAGCATGCACATTCAATGCTCGTCGTTTGACTCCACTCTTTCTATCAAGTCCACCAGCTCATCCACGATGTAGTGTAGTTTTGCTTCCATGGGATCGTGTTGTTGAATCCAGCTTTCTATATGAAGCAATGTGTCATAGACGGTTCCTTTCCTCACATCCTTGTCAAGATCTTGGTGAGCTCTCATAGTGGTGGACAGACACAAGGAGGATGTCTTTGGTGGAAGGGTAGTTCCGTTCATTGGGGGTGATCTCCGACCAGCGACAGGATCATCTTCTAGAACTTGGTCCTCATCGTTGAGTCGAGACAGTCCCTTCACTTCTTTGGCGTCCTTGAAGAGCTCGTCAGTTTGCCGATCCCATTCCTCCCACTTCTTCCAGTTATCCCTCTCCTCAGCCATGGGGGAAGTTTCTTCCCTATTGTCTCGTCTCGATAAGGGGCTCTGTGATCGTCCATCGTCGGTGTTGCCTTCATCGGTGTAGTTAAGGTACAACGCCCCTCCCTCGTACAAAAGCAGTGTCCCAGTCGGGAGACACCTTCCACTCTGCCTGGTGTACGGAAAGTCCTTCTCAGGAGGATAGGTAGAGAAGGTCGCGGAAAGCTTAGGAAGGTGCACTTGAGAACCCATCACTTTGCCCTCGAGTCTCCCAAAGTAACTGAAGGGGCAGTGTCTGAGGATGGGCATGTCCTTCCAGATGATGGTGTACTGGGGCTGGATACAACTCTCTTTCTTGACATGACATCCTCGAAGAGATCCAAGGTCCGACATGAGAGCTTGGTGTCCTGCATACACCATTCCTTTGAGAAGGTACATGTTGACAGTCTGGTAGATGTGGGTCTCAGAACAACGATGCCACTCACGGAACTGGGATCAGTTAGTGGACCAGAGGGATCTGTCTAGTGGCACTAGCTCCAATCCTCTGAACTTCCATTCCATCCATGCATGTTTACACTCGTCCACTGGCATGCTCGTCCTCTTGACCGGGTTACTAGTTCCTCTCTTGAGGGCGGATGGAGGCCTGTCCTGCTGCGTGGTGGTAAGTGGTCAGGATCTCCAGGATGCATTGAGCTGCTGGGACGCTAGGCCCTTCTGCAGCCGGAAGCCATAAATCCACCTCGCGATGTGATCTTTTGGCTGGCTGCTCATACACGGAGCAGTCTCTGGTTCGTTCTGGGAGAAGAAATGGTCGGCCACCTCCATTGGGATGGTAGCACAGTTGGTTCATGTTCGTTGACGGTGAGTTTTGGGCTATCCGAGTAGCAGAGGAAGTTGGGTGGGTGGGCCGTGTGGTAGCTGGAGTGAGCAAGCACATCGCGATGAGCATCATAGCTATTATATTTCCTCCACGTTTCCTCTTCACTATTCTTGCTTGGTGTTCTGCTGGAGAAGCGGACCTCTTTCTGTCTTCCCGTAGTTCCCTTGCATCTTGCCTCTGGGCGTATCGTCGCCTTGCCAATTCCTTCCGTCGGGCTTGCTGACTTGCGGACCTCGTTTGCTGGTATTCCTCCGGTGGGATGAGGTGGAACTCGTAGTTCCAGTGTTGTCCCTCAGCGGCACGTAACCGACCCCGCGAACGAGGCTCCACTTCCCATCTCCTTCTCCGGACTTCCTTGATCAGAGTCCTCATCTGAAGCGTGTAACCCTTTGCCTTCATCCCATTCTCGTCAAGTAGCTCCAGGATGAATGGAAGGTTCACCCGACTCAGCATGCGGGCGAGTTGGTCAATGTCCATTGTCTCTGCTGGCGTTATCTCTCTCCGAGGGTAGAGGAGGCGGGGAGTCCAGCGGAGTCTCAAGTGTCTCAGGTCTGGTGGTGGAAGCCCTGGGAGTGTCCCTTCCCTTAGTAGGCTCTCCTCCGCCGGAGTCACGACCAGTAGGGAGCGCCAGGCAGCTCGATCCATCAAGAGGTGAGTGACTCACGTTAGTTTTGAGAGGATGAAGAGTCACTCCTCTGCCTCCGTCTCTAGGCCTTGGAGGTCCAGCAACGTGAGGTGCGTCATCATCAGAAATCGCAGCAGCCTCCGTGGTGGTGTCAGTATTTCCTCCGCGGATGAGTGTCCCACATATTGCACCTTCGTGCATGACCGTCGTCGGTAGATCTTCGATATCAGCCATCGTGGCCACAACGAGCTTTGGTGCGAGAGCACTCAGGCCAACGAAAGGACCGATTATCCTCAGCCGTTTGAGTTCTGTCAGCGGAATGGATCCAGTTGGTACGTCCCAGGAGGGTGCCTCAGTTCCCCGTGTCTGTATGTCCAGTATGACCAGTCTGGCCGGTAGCATGTCCCATGCTCCTATCCATTGTTTCCATGCTTCCTCCTTAGGTCCGGCTGAGGTAAGCCGCGGTAGGGACAGGAGTTTGAGGTTGGGAGTGAGCCTCCACAGATCGGGCATCCGGATCGTCGCTTGTCTGTTGAAGGTCAGGTTCAGCAGTTGAGGTAGTGGCTGATTCCAACGGGTCTCCACTACACCTTCCTTCTTCGCCTCCAAGTCGAGGTGGAGAGCCCGGAGCTGGGAGAGTCGAGATAAAGCCGCCCAATCCTTGGTGTCAAAACAGGTGTGGCCGTAGATCGTCAGTCTCTTTAGTCCAGGGGCTTGTGTTACTATGTCCTTCACAGAGATGCAGGAGCCGATGGTCATCCACTCCATGTCTGGTTTTGTGAGACGCCCCAGGGTCCCCTTCCACGCCGCCACCCCCACTATCCCAGGTGGTAGAGCATTCCAGATGGTGGGTGACATGACGTGAAGTTTCAAGACTCTAAGTCTCTGACTCTGCTGTATGCACTGCATGAATGTCTGATGGTAGACATCAATCGTGAGGTAGTCAGCATTGGCTCTTTTGTAGCCCTTGAGTGTCCTCATCTACTTCACTCGTGGGAGTGGGGTGACGTAGTCGTGTTTCAGGGACGGATGGAGA
Source organism: Ptycholaimellus sp. GST1_10 (assembly GCA_030248095.1). Classification (NCBI taxonomy): domain Eukaryota; kingdom Metazoa; phylum Nematoda; class Chromadorea; order Chromadorida; family Chromadoridae; genus Ptycholaimellus; species Ptycholaimellus sp. GST1_10. Next base: position 11,735 of record JASANA010008408.1, read on the forward strand.
TGCGCCAGGGGGAGCGTGGCTTTGAGAGTGCTGACTTGGAGACCTCTGCTCAGGGGTAAATGTCCCTCACCCATTCCCCGGCTCGGCATATAGTATTCTATAGCCTCGCTCTGCAGCAGGTCACAGACGTAGGGTGTCTTCTATAGCATCTTCTTCCGTCGTGGTAGTTTAGGCTGAGTTGCTTTCTCTTCCTTCAGGAGCTCAGCTTCCGTGGTGGTTCCTTCCTCCTCCGTCTCCTGGACTAGTTCCGGAAGGGTGACGGCTGGCAATCCTCCTACCGCTTCCCCCAAGTTCAGTTCCTGAATCGTCCTTCCCATATTGTCGTCGCTCATGAGGTCGGCAATCAAGAAGTCGGTCTCGATCTTGCTCCAGTCTACTCCCATCATGAGCACGCTTGAGGAGGGTCCTGCCGCAACAGCGTCTTGGAGCATGTCCTCATGTCCAGTCTGATCGGAGGACGAGCAACGCGTGTTGTTTTGTTTAATGTTTCCTTGCTCTAGCTGTCTCCTAGTTCTCACCAGTTCGGCCCAGACGGAATGGTGTAAGGGCTCATAGATCTCCTCATCGAGGTGGTAACGGTGCCGATTCAGGTCTTGTTCCAGAACCATCAGCTTCTCCCTTGACGCCCCGTGTTTGGTGAGGGGATCAAACAGGCTGTCCAATATCTCTTTCAGCTGTTGGCGAGTGAGGGGAGGGACAACTACACTCTCGAGATTTGAGCAGTGTCTCTTCCGCGGTCCTGGTCCATCACTTTCCCCGTCCTCATCTGTACGCTTTGTTGTTCCATTCATCAGGACGGTTCTCCTCTGGTGGTAGTCGTCTCTGGTTGCGATTGGCGAAGTGGTGTTCCTCAGTAGGAAGGAGCCGAAGGGACTAGGGAAGATGAAGAGGCCCGGACGGAGTGCAAAGCTCCTGGATGCGGAGCTGGTGATGACGAAGGACAAGATGTTCTGCCCAAAGAGGACGTCGACTTGCATCTCCCGTCTTGTCCTCCATGGGGGCATGTTCAGCAAGTCGGGATGTCTGTTATGGATTCGGTCCCAGTCCTCCTCTGGAAGTGGTGGTTCCAGGAGGAGAGGAGGGCAAATCTCGCCATCCGGAGTCCAGGCATCCATGCTGAACTCGAACCCACTGGACATTAGAACGTTGAGTCTAACTTTCCGCATCTTGATCTTCCGCCATTCTCTACATCCGCCGTTCTCCATTCTCCGCCGTTCTCTGTCGTGGTGAGTTCGCATGGTCTCCAGATGGCAAAGACCTGTTTGGCTCGTTGCCACTGTCGGCTGATGCCAGGTCAGGAGTGTGTCCTGATCGCCAGTGATCCTCTTTGCTGGTGCTTGAATTGCGTCGAGTCGCAGTGGCATTGGAGTGAGGTGAGTGGGTAAAGGCAGCACTGGCAAGTGGTGAGGTGCTTCATGGGCGAGGTCGGTCCGGGCAGCGTGGATAGGTACTGGTATTGTCCGGACAGGCATGGGTACTGTCATCCTGCCGGTGGGCCAAGCGGTAGCTGTCCACTCGGCGTGGTGGGCGAGCGGGGGTCTTGGAGATCCGCATGACCTCGTCATTGAGTTGTGGGCATCCTCGAGGGCACGCCAGTGTCCTTGCTCTATGCTCGGGCAGTACGAGCATGTGAGAATCTAATCCTGCCTCCGGCGCTTGCTGATTCTGCTCCATTTGAGCCGCAGCTGAGCAGGGCCGAGTGATGGGGTCCTGAGCTGTTCTCTCCGCTGGTCGAGTGGGTCCCATTGATGGTGGTCTGTCTGAGCGTCTCCCTCTTCCTGGTCGGAATCCAGCTACTCCACGGTCCGGGTAGGATACGGCCATGCCCGTGGATTCCGCGTGTAGGAAATCAGCCATGACTTCCTCGGAAGATGGGTGAGCAGGTCGTGGGGCTGCTGGAATGAAGATGTCCCGAGCAAATCCTGCAGCCGCGTCTTTGATAGATAGGGGGTCTGTGTTGGCTGACAGCTCGGTGGTGTTCGGCCAATATAGTCGGGCCTTGGCCCTTGTGGTTGGGGGGCGCGATTCATTTTGGGCACTTGTGTCCTCCAAAATGGGTCTCGCGTGCGGCCCCTCAGGCTCAGACCTCGCGGTTCTGTCACTGCTCGCTGGGAACGTTGATTGAGTCCCTCTCCTGGATTCATTGATGTGGAGCGCATTTGTCCAAGGAGTTGCCATCCGACTGACCCATCTGGCATTCTGTTCTTGGGCCAATGATTGCCATTCACTTCTCCCACGGTTGCCTGTTGTTGGGCTATCAGGTCGTCAAAGGTTCCTGGACGTAGATGATCCATGAGGGTCTGAGTTATTATTGCCTCTCCTTCGTAGTGCGGGGGCATGGGAGCCGCTCTTGGGCACGTCAGGGCTCTTTGGTAGGAGGGCAGACTAGGCATCTGTTGAGGCAGTTGATGAAGGATGTTGGCCATTGAGTCGTCTGGCTCTGCGACTAAGAAGGGGGAGTTGTATTGTTGAAAGGCCCGTCTTAGATTGTCCGGCACCCCTGTTTGGATAGGGGGGCCTTGGGGAAGAGAGGCAGCTCCTCTCGTTGGGGGATGGGTAATCTGGGTGTGGGATGATGGTCCTGGGTGGATGGTTGGGGTGTGGCAAGCTGTGGAGGCGGATGTATGAGGACAAGGTTCCAGGTCCTTGTGGGCATATTGTGATTCCTGGGTTAAGTAGCACTTGGCCCTGGGTCCCTCTGTTGCTCTCGTCATAGTTTGGAGGTACTTGTGGAAAGGTGAGTGCTCTGACGGGCACTGCGCTGTAGGCTGGGGTTGGTAATCCCATTGTTGGCACTGTTTCCCCCTCTACTGCTCTGAAGTCCACCGTAGACCGGTAGCCCATCGACAGCGGGTTCCCCATCATGTGCATGGCTCTGGGCATCTGAGGATGGAGCCATGGCTGTTGTAGGTTCATTGTCGGTGCTTCTAGAGGCTGGACTTGGGGAAGTCCTTGTTGAGGGTTCTGATTCTGTGGTAGATGTGTGGGAAGAAGTGATTGCGGGCGCGGGATGAAGGGAGCGGTCGGGATTGGGTACAACGTTCATGGCGACGGGTACTGTCCATTCTCCCCCGGCCACCGGTTCGCTGGAGGAATGAGTCCTGTGATCCCGTTGGCTGCCGCTGCCTCCTTGGCGGTTGCTTGTAATTGGCGCCAAGTGACCAGCAATCCTTGATAGTGTAGCTGGAGTTCCGGACGTTGCAGGTCATCTGTGGAGAGGTTTTCGAGTTGGGCTTCCATTTGGGCAACGGCTTGTGATGCATGACTCCAATTAATGTACGCCTGGTGCATGGGTACCAGTGGGTTGGGCCACGGTTGATCGTCAGCCCAATTATCCGTCAGCAAACCTTCCATTGGAGCTATGGGAGTCCCGTTGCTGTGACTGGAGTTTGTATCCATGCGGAAGGCATCGTTTGCCTCAGATCGGATCACGACAACTTCCGGTGGGGGGCAGTTTCCGTGATAACCCAATCGAGCACAGGCATCCTTGTAGAGAACGTTGCAGATCGCCAAGAATTGTCTCTTGCCATCATCGTTCTCCTCGTTGCCAAGCAGGATGTCTAGATTGGTCAAGTGGAAGACTCCCTGTTCGACTAGCTGCTCCACTGTGGAGCACAGCACTGCGTGGTTCCTGGGGGCACAATCCGAGCACTGGTAGGAGGCGGGGCTCCTATCTAGTAGATGGTGACAGAGCGGCATGACTCGTGCTGCGTCCCTCACTCCAAAGAGTAGGTCCAGGTCTTCTTGCGCACACGTGGGGCACTAGTCTCTTCCGCATCGATTGCAGGCCAGTCGGTCGATGGTGTTGAAGGTTTTCTGGCAGCGGTAACACTGGGAGACCGAGTTAGGTGGAAGAGCGGGCATGTTGGTTTCGGTGACGTGTGTGGCGTTGGCTTGTCCAAAGTCATCTCCAGTCTCTGAGTACTCTCAGCTACAACAGGCTCATGTCTTAGTTTGTGTCCAGCTTATGGAAGTGTCGCGAAGCACAAGCCCTCCACTGGGTGGTCCAGTGGGGACTAGTGACCTCGAACGCGCCATTCCCAGTCAGTCTGTCCTGATTGTGGTGTCATGCCCGGCTGTTGTTTCCTTACTGCTTTCCTGTGTCGCCTGTCGACGAGTGCTCCATTACAGATTCGAATGTCCTTCGGTGGAGTGAGTAAGTGGATGAAGAGAGTCGCTGTAGGCCATTTTGGGGTGAATTCTTAGTACTGCCCTCAGGCCAAGTCCTGGGCGGCAGTACAAAAATTTGGTAGGAATGGTGGCGGGGAGGGGTAAAAGGCCAAAAATCTGCAAAAAATTGAAGGACTTTGCGAAATTTGGCAGAACTTCGAAATCTAGGCACTGGAAAAAACTGAAAAGTTTCGTTTGCCACAGTTCCAAGAATTTTCGCCAAAGACATATAAGATATTTTGAAGCGGCCATCATGCCTGCTATTTCCTGAAATGATGAGCCAGTTTTGTTTAAAAACCATAGAGGAATCCTTGCTAACATACATATATATATATATATATATATGGACTCACAGGCCATTTTGGGGTGAATTCTTAGTACTGCCCCCAGGCCAAGTCCTGGTGGCAGTTCAAAAATTTGGTATGAATGATGGCGGGGAGGGGTAAAAGGCCAAAAATCTGCAAAAATTTGAAGGACTTTGCAAAATTTGGCAGAACTTCGAAATCTAGGCACTGGAAAAAACTGAAAAGTTGCATTGGCCAGCAGTTTTAAATTCGAATTTTTACATTTCCGACTCTAAATTTTACAAGAAGTTTGGTCAAATGATAGCAAATTGCTTATAAGAGATATATCTATAAGTTTGTTGTTGGGAGCAACATGGGTTTTGGTGCAAAAGCTGGCGGAATGGGTCCTGCCAAAATGATGGTTTTAGCGGGGGCCCCTGTATGTGTGTAACAGCCATACTCCAGGTCTCTCTGGGTGGTGGCTCGGGATCATTTTTGGTGCTTAGCGCAATTTTTTGATTTTCTGTATTTATGTAAAAAAGTGAAAAAATAATTTCAAACAAGAATAAAGCGCACAGTGCAATAGGTGATCGCGGTTACGATACAGTCTACCTGCCCAAAGAAGGTTGGTTTTAGACACCTAATTAGTACTACATACCACATTGGCCACTATCAAGAAAGGATGCCCTTAAGCAATTCTGTTTGAGAATCCCCT